>ML810781.1:134697-174206 GCA_009831015.1 Picea engelmannii | reverse complement strand
GCAGACCAAGAAAAAATGACAGTTCCCTTATCATAGACATTTCAAATTCAGACTACATGGCAGAAGCAAACCATTGTACCAATGAAGCATTATTGCTTCCGAAGATGATGTCATCTACATAGACCAACATAAGGAGCAAATCATTACCTTATGTTTTGATATATAGATTGTTGTCAATTGTTCATCTCTTGAACCCTTTGTCTTGAAGATACTTATCTAGTCTGTAATACCAGACACGAGGAGCTTATTTTAACCCATATAAGTCTTTCTTCATCTTGCAGACAAAGTCAGGGTTATCTGAGAGTTGGAAACCCTTTGGTTGTTCCATATAGACTTATTCTTTTATATCTCCATTTAGAAAAGCTAACTTGACATCCATTTGATATACTTTAAACTGTTTATGACAAGCATAGGAAAGAAACATTCTGATAGTTTCTAATCTTGCTACGAGCGCAAATGTTTCATCAAAATCCAGTCCTTCTATTTGAGCATATCCTTTGCAGACCAATCTAGCCTTATTTCTTACAATATTTCCTTGCTCATTCATCTTATTTTTGTAGACCCATTTTTATCCTATTACATTTTTATTTGTTGGCCTAGGAACGAGTTCCCAAGTATCATTCTTTTCAATCTGGTCCAGTTCCTCATTCATTGATTTTAACCAATTTACACCTTTAATGGATTCATTAAATTTATTGGGTTCCACCATGTATATGAAGGCCATATGTGATTTCTTAGTGTCTTTGATTATCCTTCTCCTGGTTTGTACACCTTTGTCTTTCTCACCAATTATCTAACTTTTAGGATGATTCTTTTGAGTAATTTTGGAGGAAGGATTTGATGTTGATTGTTGTCCTGACTCTTCTTGTCTGGGTGTCTCTTCTCCATCTGATTCTTGGACCTATTCATCTTCAGTTTCAATTGTGTCCTCTGTAGTAGACTCAATAGTGTTCACCTCTCTTACTGGGAATCCTTCATCAACCTTTAAATCAATGCAATCAACTAATTTATGCAATCTTTTATTAAAGAATCTATATCCTTTACTATTGGTAGAATATCCTAAGAAGATGCCTTAATCAACTCTATCATCATACTTGCCAAGGTTTGCATTATTATTCTTTATGTAGCACTTAATCCCAAAGACTCTGAAGTGTTTAATTGAAGCAGGTCTTCCATACCACAGTGCATAAGGTGTCTTGTCACTATGTGGTTTGAGGTGGGCTTTGTTAAGAATATGGACTGATGTGTGTATTGCTTCTACCCAGTAAGTTTGACCAATGTTCTTCTCATTCATCATTGACCTGGCCATTTGCTAAACTGTTATGTTTGCCTCTCAACTACTCCATTTTTTTGTGGAGTTCCTGGGATTGTGTATTCTCTCTTGATCCCATGTTTATCACAGAAATTCCTTGAAATCACTTGACATAAATTCTCCTCCTCTGTCTGATCTTAGTGCCTTTAATCTCTTACCTTTTTTATTCTCAGTTGAAGCCTTAAATATTTTAAATTTCTCAAATGCTTCAGCTTTTTCTTTGAGAAACGCAACCCAAGTAAGTCTGGAGTAATCATCAATGATCAACATAAAGTAGTTTTCCTTCCCTATGACTTCTTGTCTTGATGGTCCACATAAATCCATATGAACTAATTGGAGTGGTTTTTATGTTGAAGTAGAGCTCTTGGATTTAAATCGTGTCCTAGTTAGATTTCCTACTTGGAAGGGTTTACACACAGAGTCTTGTGGCTTTGATATTCTTGGAAGATCTTTTACTGCCTCAAGATTTTTGAGCTTGATTAACTAGTCAAAGTTTAGATGTACAAGTCTCCTATGCCATAACCATCTTTCATCATTTTTTCTTATATGACACTCTTCTTTATCTTCTTTCAGCACATATACATTATTTTTTGTCCTTATGCCTTTAGCCACCACTTGTCCTGAGTTTACAGACTTTATATTACAATCCTTGGAAGTGAACACCACTTCACATCCTCTGTCACACATTTGACTTACACTGAGAAAATTATGTTTCAGCCCATCTACAAGCATAACATCCTGGTCTTTTCCTTTACCATTACTCAAACTCACCATCCCTTTACCCTTGATTTTACCTGGTTCATCATTTCCAAAGGTTACATTTCTTGTTTTTCTTTTACTTATAGACATAAACTTATCCTTGTCTCTAGTCATGTGCTTGGAACATCCATTGTCTATATACTAGGGTATTTTTGTTTTTGAGTTGAAAGTACTAGACCACATTTTTCACTATCTTTCTTTTTCCATGTGCTGGTATTTCTAGCTAAAGGATTTATCCTTGGATCTTCCTTGTACTTCTTCAGACGGAAGTTTGCAACTTTGTGGCCGAATTTATGACAGTTATAACATTTGAGATCATTGTTTATTAGGTTAAAGTGATTGGTGCCACGATGTCTATTCATTGGCTCCTTAGTTCTATGTTGTAAAGATTGTTTATTTCTTGACCTCTTCAGTTGCATGTCTCTAAACTTAATTTGACAATTTGCAATCTTGTGACCAAAATTAGAACAATAAAAACAATAACCATGGAAGAAACTTCAGTACTTGAAGGATGGCCTTCTTCTTGGAATTTGTTGCTCCATATTCTGATCTCTTTGTTTTTTATCAGGGATCATCTTGCCTTTATTAGATTTTGGTGACAAAGTACTCTCATGGTCTGATTGTCTGCTGACTTGGAACTTGGTCATCTTTACTAGCTCTTTGCTTTCTGGATGTTTGTTTCTTGAACCATTTACATAACCTAAACCAGTCTTCAACAAAGGATATCTTTGTTTTCTCATAATGGTGTTTAGTTCTATTGTGGCTTTAATGCTTGGAAGATTTTGGAGATACAATGTTTTAAACTTCTCCATATCTTTTCTAGTTTCTACTACCTCTTCTTCCAAGGCTTCACATCTTGCCTTCTTTTTTGATAACTGTTGTTTCATAATGTCCTCTATTTTCTTTGCCTCTTCTAATTCCACTTTTAGCAAGGAAAAGTCTTCATCAGGTTCTTTATTGTCTTTCTCAAACTGTATCAGCAATTGTTTTTGCTTGTTCTTCTTAGATCCGAGCATAGCAATTTCTTCTAGAGAACTGATCAGTTCTCCTTCCAAGTCAACCATAGTTTCTTCATCTCAACATCAATTCCTATGATTTTATTATGATAATCCTCTTTGTCCATAAGTATAAAGTCATTAACCTTGTCTTCACAGGAAGAGTCACTATTTGTGTCTTCTGAAGAGTCATCATTGTTTACACATAAACTTTTCTTTTTACCAAATCTCTTGGGTTTGTACTTCTTTTCACCTTCATAATTATGATCTCGCTTCTTGTGTGGACACTTAGATGCAAAGTGACCTATCTTTACAAAGTTAAAACATTTGAAGGGAAATTTTCCTTGGTACTTGCATGATCCTTTCTTTAGTCTTCTCACAAATTTTGCTTCAATTTCATCAAGCTCAGAATCCTCATTCTTATCTGCTTTAAATGATGCTTCTCTAGAGGTGGGTCTATCTTTACCTATCCTCATTTGATAGGCAATCAGAGTTCCTAGGAGTTGTTCAATAGACATAGATTTTATATCATTAAGTTATTATATGGCAGAGACCTTTGGGTTGAACCTATTTGGCAAAGATCTCAAAATTTTTTGAACTAAAGAGACATCCTCAATTTTTTCACCAAGACCTATCATTGCATTTACTTGTTCTTCAACTCTCAAAAAGTACTTCCCAACAGTTTCATCCTCTTTCTTCTTTAGTTGTTCAAACTGTAATCTATATGTTTGAAGTTTGGCATCCTTTACCTTCTCATTACCTTCATAACTGCTAATGAGTTTGTCCCACATTTCTTTGTCAAATTATAAGTGCATAACTTTTACAAATTTTGTTTATGCAAGCCCACTCAAAATAAAATTCATAGCCTTAGCATTGAAGCTGAATTCTAGCTTGTCATCCTTAGAATCTAGTACAACTAGATTTAAATAACCAGTCTCTACCACATCCCAGACATCTGCACCTAAATCCATTATGTAGGTTCTCATTCTAACTTTCCAGAAGGCAAAGTTTGTTCCATTGAATAGAGGGGCCTTATTGGTTGAAGTTCCTTCATGGATAGTCATGTTTAAGCTCTAGGATATAACCTTAGATAAAAGGAACTGGCTCTGATACCAATTGTTGGTAATATGGTTGTCATTACACCAAAACCCGCAGGTGATTGGTAAACTCACCACAGCCAGATTTCAAGGATCCACGAGAGGCAATTAGTCCCTTGTCACGATACACTGGGGAGCGCTGACTACTTGCGATTTTGTGCAACAATTAGTTCATTTGAAGTCATATTTCTAATGTTATCGTTGATAATGTTTTCAACATGGATGGTAGTGGCTTCAGTAAGATATGAACGAGTTCAAGTGGCTAACAATATGCTTTCAGTTGTCATGTTTTTTTTGCAATTCATTATGATGAGACAGGTGCACATGACATATTTTAAAGACAAAGGACAAGTGGGGTGGCCTATCCCACACTTGATGTCTGGTTAATACACTTTTGGAGGACCAAAAGGTCTTAGTGGGGAGGCGTGATCCAAATGGATCCAGGAAGGCTTGAAAATCAAAGTTCCTAGAATCAGACAAAACTATCACCATTACCTCGAGCTCATTGTTCTAATTTCGACCATATATTTTTTTTCCGAAAATGGACACCATATGTGAAAGTTATCACGTTCTTATTGATTTCCCAAACAAGGAAAAAAGTCAAAGTCAACAAGTCAAAGTCAACACGACGTCATGATGATGTCAGCAGTATGTCATGTTGATTTTAACATGACACATGGAAGAAAAAGGAGGTGACATGTGTCACTCATTTTTGGCATTTTCAGGGGCTAATGTGGACCAATAAAAAATTAATACGTGGCATTGTACGAACGCAACACGTGGCACTATACGGATGCGACATGTGGATGTATGACATGCTTATGTGGACCAATGAAAGTCTGAAACATGGAAGTATGGATGATAGGTGGTAGTACGAATGTTGACATGGCAGTATGGATGTTGATGTGGCAGGGTTACGTGGTAGTATGGATGTTGATGTGGCAGTACAAATGCTGAGTTGGTAGGGTGACGTGGTAGTTGACTATGCATGCTGACTGGGAAGATGATTGTGTGTTGAATGGATTGTATGGGCCAATCCATAGGTAACACATGGCCCAATCAGAGGGCACCATGTGGCACCTCGAATTTATCCAATGTTAGCTAGGTCAAAAATTTGTTACCTCCGCGAGAATCGAACACCCGACCTCCACACATAGCAAAGACTTTGCAACCACTGGCAGACCGATCGAACTACAAATGGGAATTAACCCCTAACTGACACATATTATTTTTAAGTTGATATGGGTGGATGTATTTGGATAAGCCCTAGTCGGCAGGGGATAGCCTGATTGACTAGGGACTATGGACCAAGGTTTAGCACCGTAAGGTAGGGCACGGGGGGACCTAACCATAGGACACATGGCCACCATATGACTAGAGCAAAGGGTTGGACTGGAGGTTTAGAACCAGAGCCTAGCGCTCGTCCATATGGTAGCGCCCATTTTCCTAGGGACCCAGAGAAAGGGGTTGGCACCCAATATTTGGCAAATTTTGGTTTTGGGACTTTATATTAAGATTTTTATGTTGGTTTTGTTGAATTTTGGCCAATTTTGGGGGATTTGGAGCCAAAAAAGAGGCTAGATCTTGGGGAATAGTTGAGATTTGATTCTCAACTTAAAATCTTATATAAACAAGGTTTTTTTGATAGTTGAAGGAGGTGGAAAACAATAGAATGATGAGGAATTGCAAAGCCTAAGACATTTTTATGCAAGGAAGACATTGAGGAGGGGGAATTTGGAGGCCAATTCCAGAAGCTACGCTCAACCTTTTTGGTGCCTTCAGTTTGGTTGGATTTATGAGTTCGAGAAGAACATAGCTAGACCAACTTGTAATCATTTTTGACGCAATTTTGATGTAATTTTGAAGCATTGAAAATTAATAAGAAATCCTTCCCCACTGAGACAAAGGCCCGGAGACATAGGCAACCTTGCCAAACTCCGTTATCAAGATTGTTGTTATGGTTTGTTGTTCCTAATGTTTAATTTATGATCTGAACTCTATACGATGGTTGAAATATTATTTCATTAAGTTCTTCTTCTTTTATTAATTCCTAAGTGGTAATTGAACACATGCTTAAAACTCAACCAAGTATTTTAAAGATCATTTACAGATCAGATAGTGAAGTGGAAATTTTTTTTATAGCGACAATTGGTATACATTTATATTACAGGGTGGTTGGATGGGGAAAGGATAGGTGTTGTATCCACCTTTTGGTTGGAGCTGGAGAACTCAGGGGGTTGTATCCCCCTTCTGGTTGGAGCCGGAGAATTTAGGGAGTTGGAGCTTCCTTCATGTTGGATCCCGAGAACAAGGGGTTGGAGCCTCCTTCCAGTTGTAGCTAGAGAATCAGAATTTGGTAATTCCAATGAATGTATTCTTTTGATATATAAGAAAAGCATTATGTGGTTTTAATTTATTTGGGTTTCCACGTAAATTTGGGTGTATTGTGTATCTATTGTCATGTGGTGTTGTTTATGATTATATTGTTGATGATATATTGAATGCTAATGATAAACTATTGAATATTGTTGAAGAATAAATTGTGATTAAAAGTACAGTTATTGTTCATTATTGATTCACCCACCCTCTTAGTAATCCAACAATTGGTATGAGAGGAGGGCCTTTAGAAAGCGATCTAACCATTGGAAGGAGAACATGGACTATGCTAGGATTGGGGTACCACAGTTTGACGGTCATAACTATGACTTCTGGAGAAAATGAATGAAAACATATGTACAGGAACATGGATTCGATGTTTGGCGAGCAGTAGTAGATGGATACAAAGCACCAACCACTCCCCCGAAAGATAAGGATGGGAAAAAACTTGAAGACAATTATTAAAGAGATAAAAATTCTATCCTGAATGGTTTGAATGAATCAGTATACACCAAGGTTGTGCACTGTGAATCTGCAAAAGAAATCTAGGACAAACTGAAGAATATCTACGAAGGATATGCCAAAATTAAAGGATCCAAACTTCAAACATTTAGAGTCAAGTTCGAATAATTGAAGATGAAGGAAGATGAAAACATTGCTTCCTACTTTTTACGGGTTGATGAGACAATCAATGCCATCAAGGGCTTGGGAGAAGAAATGAAGGAAACATTCATTGTTCAAAAGGTATTGAGGTCTCTACCTATGAGATATGATCCGAAGATTTAATCCCTGGAAGAGAGACTAGATCTAGACACCTTAAACATGGATGAGTTGCACAAGATACTCATAGCTTACGAGATGAGGAAAGAGCAATAAAATCCAATCATGAAGGAAGAAACATTCAAGGCATAAAAGAAGATAAAGAAGAAATATAAACAGAAGGAAAATTCAGATTGTAGTTGCAACGATCATTCAAAGGAAGATGAAGAGGTGGATAACTTTGTTAGAAGGTTGAAAACGGAAACCGACAAATACAAAGGTAATCTTACATTGATTTGTTTTAATTGTGATGGTGTTGGTAATTTTGCTAATAAATGTCCTTATAAGAAAAATAAAATAAATGAAGAAGAAGATGACCCTAAAAAGAAATATCAAATTCAAAAGGGCAGAAGAAATAAAAAAAAAGTTTTTCAAGAAAATTCTTTGCACCAAGGCAGACAGTTCCTCATTAGATGAAGATGAAGTCAACGACAATGATATAGAAAGGGTACTATTCATGGAAATATAAGACTTCGATGAAGAAGGCTCCAAAGAAGAATATGAAGAGGTAGAAGTCAATTACAAAGAAGAATTGTTGAGTGTCATATAAGTTATTAAAAGAGAAAAGAAAAAAAACAAGTCACTCCAGGAAGAACTAACGAAGAAAGAAGAATCTCAGAATTCCAAAAAAGTCGATCAACAGACAATCATGAAGCTAAAAATGCAGGAAGAAGAAGACACGAGGATTAAAGAATCACTTAGAGGAATTTTAGATGAAATGGATGGTATCATTGAAAAGTTAGAAGCAAAGATAATCATTCTAAGAAAGGATCTTCAAAAGAAGGACATGCAGCAAAAAAGTACAAGGATATTGGATAATAGCATTAATAGTCAAAGGCCTTACTATGAAAGATTTGGATTAGGATACAATCAGACGTAGACAAAGAAAGGTTCAAGCTCTAAAATGACATAGCAAGAAGAAGAACCAAGAAACTATGCAAAATCCGTAAAAGGTCCCTCGAAAGAAGAAGACATGAAAACTAAAGAGGAATATTACAGAGACACTGCACCACCTAGAAGATTCAAAAAACAATATTAGCAACAACCAACTATAGAAAGATCTCAAGAAGAAGAAGGATTCAGAAGAGCGACACCATTCAGAATATCTTCTACTCCTAGGTATCAGACTATATTTCTTGGTTCATGTTATAATTTTGGGCACAAAGCTGTGAATTGTAGAGCCTATTGTTGAAATATTGTAACTGCGAAGTATATTCTACTTCTTAATGATTAATTATCTTATAGATCAATCCCCTTTTTTTGGATTGATCATGTCGGGACTTATGTATGACCAACTCCCCTTTTTTGGATTGTTTAAACCCTAATTATATGATGCTAATTGAGAATTCGGTCCCTAGAGCTAATTAAAGTGGTTTTAGCCACTAAGTGAAGAAGTCGGCCATGCTTGATGAAGAGACACAACCCTAGCGCTCCTCAACTAGTATAAATAAGAGAGGCTAGTGCCTCATTCACTCACTCACTTAGGTCACTCATCTAGTGTGCAAGTTTGAAGGAAGCTACAGTTGTCAGAAGAAGGAGAAGAGCGAGGCACATTGCTCAGTATTGGATAATCTCTAGTGTTTGGTTTATTATCTTGGAATTGTATTGGCAATCTATATTAAGGAAGTTTTTGTTGTATTTTCTCCCTCATGAGGGTTTCCTAGGATAAATGTTGTGTACCTTGTGATTTTGTTTCTTTTAGTGATGTTGCTTATGCTATTATTGTCTATTAAATTGAAAAGAACTTAATATCAACTCTAAAATTTAACATGGTATCAAATCTTTACTGAATAGAGAACCTTTCACCGGGTAACCAAAAACGTCACTATTGTTGTACAAGAAAATTAGGGTTTTTTGTTGGAAGAGAATTTCAGCCTAAAAACTATCTAGGGAAGTGTGACCTAGCCTAGCAAACTCATTGGTAGCTTTAGAGCACATTTTCAGTGGCCAAAGCCTCTGGAAAGTGAAACCCTATTTTTCACTGGTACCAGAAAACCAGGACACCGGAACCAGTAC
The DNA here is from genome assembly GCA_009831015.1 of Picea engelmannii. Lineage (NCBI taxonomy): Eukaryota > Viridiplantae > Streptophyta > Pinopsida > Pinales > Pinaceae > Picea > Picea engelmannii. The sequence goes on along the minus strand of ML810781.1, from coordinate 164,832 downwards.
CAAAAGTACTAGTCCATATTTGCACAGGCCCAGTTTCAAGGGGTAAAATTTGTATTTTCTGAAAACAGACTACACCAGCCTACTTGCCTGAGCCAAGCACACCTTCTGGTAAGTTCATATTTAATTTATGAGCACTTTCAATTTTTGGTCATTTTCCCAGCTCAAGGTCAAGATGTCTACAAGCATCAAGCTTGTTGACAAGTTATAAGGTGTGGATAACTTCCATGACTGGAAGTATAGGATTGCACTCATTATTTAATAGAAATACCTTGCAAGATTCATCAAGGAAAATGTATCATAACCCACAGATGCTACAACTAAAACAAAGTACCAGAAGGATATTGTAATATCCCCCAGTAGAGCCCTAGTTGTAATTATGAATTGTAAACATATTTGATAGGTTGTTGAGCTGAGTTATAATAATATATGAGGCTTATGTGGTGACTAGGCCAGAGAGACTAGGATGCTAAGGCCAAGAGCCTATTTTGTATATGTAATTATGCAAAATCATTAATAAAAATATACACATTGCTACATGTAGACCGACCACGAAAAAAGAGTGATGGGGGATTAAGCTTCCACAAGGCTGGGAAAGGGAGGGGGCTAAGTGTTTGGGCCTAGGGGATAAGCTAGGGGGATTACCTCTAAAGAAATAATATTTTAATATTAATTTTTGAAGACTAAGGTGGACATGTTGAGTGTTGTCCTAAGTTCCTGGAAAGGGAACGTATGTTAAGTGGAGTGCATGCAGCTCCAGGGAGACAAGTGTCGACCTGGTCTCATGAAGTTAAAACCCAAGATTAAAACCATGGAAGGGGTTCTCTACCCATTTTGGCATCCTCCGCCTGAACTCGTTGTCCTGGGACGTCGACCTCTGGTTACCTACGCACGGTACACACCGTTGAGAAGACCACTCATAGGAAGGGGGTTCGTTTTCCAATCTCGATTCATCGTCTGGACTCTGGGTCTGGCCTCTGGATAACCTCGCACATCTAAGAAAAACGTTGGGGGAGGGAAATATCGACCTATGTGTCCTGTGAACCCAGCCTATCCGCTCTTGCAGAGCCGAGTCCATACTTGAACCGTTTTTGGGTTGCTCCCATCTATTTCCTAATTCGTGTTGTGTCTTAGTGTCTGGACGTTGCCATTTTGGGTGTCCATAACCGATTCCTGTTGTTTTCATCACCCAGATGTTAGCTAAATGTTGTTGCATTATTTATTAGGAGATGAATTGAAGAATCAGGTTGTCATGCCTGTGAACAACTCTCCTAGGTGAGAGAGTTTGTTGGGAAGTGAGTTCTCCTGGAAGGGAGTCCCGTAGCAGCTACAATACTCTGAGACTTCTGGTCCAGCATGTTTCTCAAGCCCAAGTTAAGGGAGGTGTACTAGCCAATGGAATTGTATTAGTGAAGGTATATCCTCCTAGGGTGGAGTAGGTGTGTGGGGAATGAGGGTTTGTGGGTTGTGGGCATAAGTGGCTCCTGGGATAAAAGATACTTCCTGTTGCTTTGTGAAACTTCATTATTGTCCTTGCCAAGCCTAGAATTCCCTTGCCTGGTGGAGTTTAGTCCCAACTCGGGGGTGAACTACTGCTGAGAGTGATAAGTAGCACGGTGTAAGGTTGGGAGGTTCGTGGAAGGTCTGCACATAGTTGGTGTATTTACTCCAGCTAAAAGATAAGTATCATTGTTGTGCTTAATTATGTATTTTATGCATGTTTGTGCTACCGATGTTTGAATATTATCATGTATTATGTTGCATGAGGATTTACTGTTAATATTGTTTGAATATGAACGGGTAGCAGTAATTATGTGTTTTATTTCGATTAAAATGCATATATATCATATAATTTTATATTCCTCATAGTAGCATTACCCGATTTGTGGATGGCCAGGGATGTTACAATATGGTATCAGAGCCATGGTTACAACATTGAGTCTGGATGGTCCATGTTAGTGGCTAACAAGACAAATATTTCATAGTGAATTGTTGTCAAAAGGGACAAAATTTGAGGTTTAGAGTGTCTCTTGGTGCAAGGTGTGCGTCGACAGAGTCTTTGACTCAAAAATTTCAGGAGAAATAGATTGAGTTTTCTCGTAAAGGGACGCAAAGATATGTTGCAAGGAGTGCATAGATCCAAAATTCGACTAAGTGTCAAAGCAACCCTCTAAGGAGAAAGGGGTTTGAGAAACAAAGCCCAGAAGGAGTAGCGGTATCGTAAAACTGCAACTTACGTGGTATTTGGCCAGAGAGAGAGAGATCACAACACTGGTGGTGTTGGGACCGTAGGATCTATTCAGAAGGAAGGAAAATCCTTTACGACCATCAGATATGGAGAAGGTGTAGAAAGGTTATCCTGGAAGCCCTTTGGACTTCACAACTTCGGTGAAGTTGATGAAAACTAAGAGAAAGGTCGAAGCCCGAAACTTCGAAGTCTAGAAGAGATATATACACCGTATATCTAGGGAGAAGTCTTACCATTATATCAAACCAAGAGAGGAAGATAAAGAGGTTCGTAATTTTGGATTTCGAAAGATTGGAAGGAAGCAAGCATAAGAACTTTCGAAGTCTGAAACTCTGAAGTGACGTGGCATGGTTATATCACTTGCTTTGACATGGACACATGGGTTGTGCGCCCCGTGTCAGTGGGTTTTGAACCCATAGAAGTTTGAAATGTCATTTGGAACGTGACGCATCTCACCCATCTGAATGGGCAATGTATCAGCCGCTAGTATTACACCTTGTGGCACCCTGTATGAGTAGGGTTAGTGGGCCCCGAGGTTATGTAACGTAGTTAAAGGTTGGAGGACCCACAATGGAGTTGATCACGATACATCAAGATCAATGTCCATAAGGCATTGCGGGGACCCAAGTTGCACAAAATATAATTATCTAAGGTGATCCTGCAATCCAAACCATGGTTTCATCAAGGGGTTACGTGCCAATGTCAGAAGAATTGTGAGATGAAAGGCGGGTTACTCTAAAACCACCATTTCATTCCCCCACAATTGGGAAAACATTAAGTGATGTAACGTAATGACATCACAAAAGGTGATTGGGAAGGTCTCGAAAAGAGGATTCCAGATGTAATGGTTACACTAAAACATAAAATGTGATAGAGATGTCTTCGGATAGAAGAAAGAAGGAAGAAGGTCAAGGAAAATTATTTATTCCACATCTATGATTTTTCAGAAGTCATTGGATCAGATGTTGGGTTACATAAGCAGCATAGAAACCCCAAATGGAATTCTTGTTTTTGGAAGATAGTCCAGGTGACAATCTTTTCACATCAAATGTGAATGCAAGGTGGAGAAATCCATTTTCAATACATGATAATGCATGAACCATAAGTTCGTATGGAGATGCAAAGAATGGGAATAAGGAAGGAAGGTTTTATGGAGTATGAAAGAGTTTGGATATAAGATGTGACATCTCCAAATATCAGTCCTACAGATTGGAAGTAGCTCCTCCATTATTGTTATCAAGATGCGCAGTGGAAGCATGGCTTGAAGGTCATCAAATATGGCATGACAGAAGTTGAATATGCATGAGCTAAATAAGAGGAATCCAAATAATAATGGAATGATGGAAATTAATATCAACATAATATGTGATGGAAAGTATGAAAAGAAGACAAGGAAAAAATCTTGGATGGATTCAAGTCCATGAACATCCTAAGATAATGGAAGAAGAAATCGTGAGATAGATATCCAACTAATAGGAATGCATGTCAACACTCCAGGGAGGAAAGCTAGAATAGTAGAGGATTGTCGATGCACTCCAAGGGTGTGAAGATATTTCCACAAGAGTATGGAGACAACAGAGTTGTTGAACACTCTAGAGGAAGACTTATGCAAGGAGTGCACCAGGCCAACACTCAGGCGAAGTGTTGAAAGACAACTAGTTGAAGGTCAGTCAAAGCGCAAGAAGTGCATGTAGAGAGAACTTGTTTCAAGTTCAAAATCTTGGGAGGTTGAGTGAAGAACATGCCAGATGGGCATCAAAAGTGTTTTGGAAGACACAGAAGGGTTGAGTCCCTTGGATACTGAACAAGCTGAAAACTCAGAAGGAGTAGTGTAAGTTTGCATGCAGAGCGCAAGTGTGCGTAGGGCCAAGGTCAAGTTTCATTGACAAAAGTTTAGGAAGGAAGGCAGAAGTCGAGACCCAAAGTCACAGGGATCGTAGGAGGACAATCGAAGGACGAGATCTTTGAAACATTAAAAATATTCCAATTCTGGGAAGAACGCCAAATCTTAGGAGGAGGAGCGACAACTGTCGTCAGATCAGCTGCAGAGGAAGAAATTTGGACCATAGAATCTCATGTCCAAACACTCAGAAGAGTGCGGGGAGAAGATCAGATCTGGACTGTAGGATCTAAGTGCGTGGACCAACAGTCATTGGATCCAGGTAAGGTGAACGCACCTTAACCTTTTGGAGTTGCACCTGAGAGTGGACTTTACGAAGTCCCAAAGTTCCAAAATCATCGGAACCGTCCATCATCAGAGTTGACATGTGTAAACAGATCTGGGAGTTCGAGGATTTAGACCTTGGAAGATCAACAAGGAGTAGAGGTAAATACTCGAGGAGATGGGAGCTGCAACAATCATAGCCATTCATCGATAAGGGACACATGGCGAGAGATCAACATTTCGTTGTCTCACAACTTGGGAAGTCGGAGGTAGGATTTGTGAGAACTCGTGAAGTCCGAGTTCATGAAAGGATCACAGTCATTGCCTGAAGGAGGGATCTAGACCGTAGATCTGGTCCCGAAGAACTCGCAAGTTTGGGAATTGGGAGAAGGGAGGAATCCATTGTCGAACTTCGTGAAACGTGAAGTTACAATTCGCAAAGGAGATCAGGACCGTTGGATCATGGGGATTGTGGACCATTGATCTAGCGAGAGAAACTCTCTAGTTTGGGTTTCAAAAGGACGATCAAGCAAACTTCACGAGACGTGAAGTCGTGAATCGCTCAAAATATTGTCCCTAGGTCATAGCCAGAGGTCACATCAGTGGGATCCAAAGGAAATGAGCTAGCACGCGCTAGGTTCTAGTTCGAGAGTTCAAGAGTTCGAGAGTGTGAGTGCATGGTCACAACCAGTGGTCCCAGGGAGGAAGCTTGCGCCTGGTGCTTGTTCAGGCGGGCGGAGTTTCACATAAGACCTGTGGATTTATTTCATGGAGGTTCCAACAGGGACCCGAAAGAGCTAATCCAACTTAGTTTTGTGAAGATTTGAGACCGGGAGGTTGACAGACCTCTGCTGAGGTAGGGGGAAATGCGTCACTTCTACTGCCATCAGAAATTCAGGTAGTATAAAATTTATTAATGGCAGTCATGCAGGTATGAGTTTTTATTACTCTTTTTGCATAATTGTTGAAAGGATATTTAGGTAAGAATTTCCTCATCCAGGGTTATTATATAAAATCACATGGTTATATTATTGAATGCATACCACTGGATGTGGTAAAGGTTGGAGGCATGTATTAATTCAAATCTTTTTAGCTTCTGAATGCACACACTGACACAAGAATCTCATTGATCCAGATTATTTTCGGCACAAAATGGGAGCGGATATATAACACAGAAATATTTAGAGATATTGCAGGAGAGACAACAATATAACAGAGATATAGCGGAAATAACAAGAGTCACAGATATACAGTAATACACGATTTATGTTAATGAAATAAATGTACAGAGACTGTAAAATACAGAGTGAAAGACTTGCTAGAATGGTGGTAGCTTATCTCTGAGAAGAGATGTGACGGCTACTCGCATCCATGAGAAGATGATTCCTACAATTAGGCTCTAAGGGCCTTTTTAACATAAGTAAAATCCAAAACCCTAACCCCGAAAGATGAAAATCCAAAAGGTTTGTGGGCCCCGATGGGGGTAGTTGATACGTCAACTTACCAGGGGCGTAACTTTTGCATACGACCTCTGTTGGGGCACTCAATAGCTTGTTGGAAATATCTATCCAAGAACTACAACTTTTAGGTGAGAAACATGATCTACTATCCATGTTTCTCCCTGTTTTCTCAAAAAACATCGTTTAGGGCCTCAAAATGGCCCCAGAAGTTAAAAACTACTAAAAATAGTAAATTACCAAAATTGCCAGAAACATGTTTTGGGCCAGTTGGAGGAAATGGGTGGCCACCGATATCCACCTGGATCACTCATGTTAATTTTGTTATGGAGTAATAACCAAAGAATTAAAAGATAAGAACTTGTTATAGGAATGAATGTCAGTAAGCTAGTCATGTATGCGACTAAGCTAGGACATGGTTGGATATGGAAAGGTATGGATATTGAAATGTTATGAGCCACATAGGTACTAAAAGCTTCCTACATTTAAATAAAACTTGGACTGCAACCTTTTTGCTAACAATAATGAACACCACAAAATTACATTCTCTGTTTAGTGTTCGTGTTGAAAAGGAAGGCATCCAATTAATTGGGAAGACAATAGGAAGTGTCTGGAGAATGTGTCATCACATTGGCCAGAATTCCAGCTCATGGATGGTGAGATACATGACTGAGATAAAGAGCATTATGCAATTCAATGCAAGGTGCACTGAATAAGTATGCATTGAGAATTGTACTCATGCATATTAAGTGATAGAATTGTATACTAAATGCAATGGTTGAATATGTTTTGTATATATATATATATATATATATATATATATATATTATTGCATGGAAATAATTATTACTAACGACTGAAATGTTGTGAACTCATGAAGCTGAGGACATTTCAGGAGTTGCTAGACATTGCAACAGGAAAGTTGCAAGTCAAGTAGTCACATGAGCATTGACTACAAGAATTGTTTTGGTTGAAAAAAAGGAAGTAATGAACTTACAAATATTATTGTGACCATGCATATGCATAGACTGATGAGTCATTCTGTTTCATTAAAATGTTGGGTGATTGTGATTGAATTGCTAGGTGCAGGAAATTCTAAGATCACTGCATAAGATTTTGTACATATTGCAATTGAATTATTATGTACAACAAATACTGACAATTGTTGGTAGTATGCAAGATGAAGCCCTGCAGGAAAAATGGTATGCAATTTGGTGCTTGTGGAAAACCACAAGGAAGGTTGCAATCATAAAATGGAAATAGCCAAGATGAATTATGAAATGGAATTTCATGTATTGGGGAAAAAGTTGAATTCCTTTTTGAACTAAGTTGGAGTTCCTAAATGAATTATTTTATGTTTTCTCTTGATAACTTCATGTGGGTGATGCAAATGAGATGATTTTGATAAAAGTTAGAATGTTGACTACAAAGAGTAGCTCAGGAAGATGTTGATTGGAGACCTCTGAGGGCAGTTGGAACTCCTCGATCCATGGTGCTCTGAGACTTCTGGTCCATCCTGTTGTTGACGCCCAAGGAAAGGGAGGTGTAGCAATCGATGGACTGTGTGACAGTGAAGGTGTACACTCCTAGGGTGGGACTAGCATGTGGGGAATGAGAGACCATTGGTTGGAGTGTTGCTGAGGTTTGGATGCTTGGAGTGTTGCTGAGGTTTGGTACCTTAGCCTAGACCATGTTGATATGGAAGTCTTATCAACCAAAAGATAAGTATCAATTCTTTATTCATCGTATGTTATGTATCTCGTAATTTGTATACAGGTTATAATGTTATTAGAATTTCTTGTATATATATTTCATGTATGTTCTAATGTGGCTTCCGAATGAATAGGTGTACGAGCAAAGTGTTTACGTCTGTGGAGTCATATAACTTCTGAGATTTTATCAATGGATGGAACATCATGGATATACAACCATTCAGTGCTTTCAATGAGGTTTAATTGAAGCATGTAACAAGAAACAGTAAGTTGAATGCTTTCCTGAAGAAACTCTATGGAATAGAGAAATTGAGTTTCAGTTGCAGTATGGATACCAGAATTGGTACTTGAAAGTAAAGCACCAAGTGGATAATGGGATTCCAATAGCTAAAGCTTGGATATTTTGAACAATTTTTGAATTATATATGTATAAACAAGTTGCACTGAGGACAGTGCAAAAATAAGGGATGGGGATTGTAATATCCCTCGGTAGAGCCCCAGTTTTAATTATGAATTGTAAACATATTTGATAGGTTGGTGAGTCAAGTTGTAATAATCTAGGAGGCTTATGTGGTGATTAGGCTAGAGAGACTAGGATGCTAAGGCCAGGATCTTGTTTTGTATATGTAATTATGAAAAATCATTAATAAAAATATACACATCGTTGCATGTAGACCGACCACGAAAAAAGAGTGATGGGGGACTAAGATTCCACAAGGCTGGGCAAGGGAGGGGGCTAAGTGTTTGGGCCTAGGGGATAAGCTAGGGGGCTTACCTCTAAAGGAATAATAATTTAATATTAATTCCTGAAGTCTAAGGTGGACATGTTGAGTGTCGTCCTAAGTTCCTGGAAAGGGAACGTATTCTAAGTGGAGTGAATGAAGCTCCAAGGAGACAAGTTTTGACTTGGGCTCATGCAGTTAAAACCCAAGAGTCAAACCATGGAAGGGGTTTTCTCCCCATTCTGGAATCCTCCGCTTGAACTCGTTGTCATGGGACGTCGACCTCTGGTTACCTATGCACAGTACGCACCGTTGAGAAGACCTCTCACGAGAAGGGGGTTCATTTTCCATTCTTGATTCGTCGTCTGGCCTCTACGTCTACCCTCTGCATAACCTCTCACATATGAGAAACCCATTGGGGGAGGGAAAAGTCGACATGTGTGTCTTGTGAGCCCAGTCTATCTGCTCTTACAAAGCTGAGTCCATACTTGAACCATTTTTGGGTTTCTCCCATTTGTTTCTTGAGCCATTTTTTGTCTTATCGTCTCGTCGTATCCATTTTGGGTGCCCATAATTGATTCTTGTTTTTCTCGTCACCCGGATGTTAGATGAATGTTGTTGAAGTATTTCTTAGGAGCTGAATTGAAGAATCATTTTGTCAGGCCTGTGAGCAGCTCTCCTAGGTGAGAGAGTTTGTTGGGAAGTGAGTTCTCCTGGAAGGGAGTCACGTAGCAGCTACAATACTTTGAGACTTCTGGTCCATCCTGTTGTTGAAGCCCAAGGTAAGGGAGGTGTACTAGCCGATGGACTTGTATTAGTGAAGGTGTATCCTCCTGGGGTGGAGAAAGTGTGTGGGGAATGAGGGTTTGTGGGTTATGGGTGAAACTGGCTCCTAGGATAAAAGATCCTTCATGTTTCTTTGTGAAACTTCCTTGTTGTCCTTGCCAAGCCTAGAATTCCCTTGCCCGATGGATTTTAGTCCCATATTGGGGGTGACCTACTGCTGAGAGTGATAAGCAACGCAGTCTAAGGCTAGAAGGTTTGTGGAAGGTCTGCACGCGGTTGGTGTATTTACTCCAGCTAAAAGATAAATATCATTGTTGTGCTTAATTATGTATTTTATGCATGTTTGTGCTACTGATGTTTGAATATTATCATGTATTCTGTTGCATGAGGATTTATTGTTAATCTTGTTTGAATCTGAATGAGTAGCAGTAATTCTGTGGTTATTGTGTTATGTGTTTTATTTCGATTAAAATGCATATATATCATATAAGCTTATATTCTACATGGTAGCATTACCCAGTTTGTGGATGGTCGGGGATGTTACAAATATGGTTAAGGCCAAAAGAATCATTGCATACTTTATTAAATACCACTTGATCCCTCAAGTGTCTTTTAAGAATACTCCAAAAGAAAAAAATTATGCCCTAACTAGAATGCATGAAGGAAGGAATATCAATTGGAAGATGAATCTGAGAACCCAAATCAAGAATACAAAGATGCAGAAAGGAGAAAACATTCATGACTATTTCTCTAGGGTTTCTCAATTAAAGTAACAACTACAAGAAATTGGAGACAACCTAGAAGAATATGAACTCATAATGACAGATCTAAATGGTCTCACAAGACCTTGGTATGCCTTCATCCAAACTATCTATGCAAGAAAGGAGAAACTCCAATTTGATAGTCTTTTGGAAGAATGTGTTCAAGAAGAAGCAAGAGTAGCTAACTGAGAAGAAGTTATTTTAAGGGATGAAGATCAAGCCCTAGCTTCTCATGCTAAAGGAAAAAAGATAAGGTCTCATTTCAAGAAGGAGACCCACTTACATAAGGAATCTCACTCCCCAAAGAGATTCACCCATTTCCATAAAGAATCTCACCCTCCAAGGAGATTCCATAAGTTTTAGAAAGGTCAAAGAAGAGAAAAGGATTTATGCTCTTATCAATGTTACCATTGTGACAATATGGGACATATTTCTAAGAATTGTCTATCTAGAAGAGAAGAATACAAGAAGAGAAATAAAAAAATGCACCATGCCCATGCAGTTGAAGATGATGATCCACCCATGAACATGATTAAAGAAAAGATTGAAGACTATGTTTTATTCTCTACCCTCTCAAGATCTGTGTCACATGGAGAGGACACTTGGCTCATAGATAATGGTTCTTCTAAGCACATGATAGGTCAGAGAGACATTCTCTCTAACCTTACAAAAAATAACTTTCCCCAGAAAGTTACACTTGGAGATGATTACCAATACCCTATCAAAGGAGTCGGAGAATCCACTTACAAACTTGATTTAGGGACCCCAGTGAAGATGAAGGATGTACTATATAAGTTTGACAAAGAACTTACTTTCTATCTCATTTTTAGATAAGAAAGGTTTTAGGGTTGCATTCAAAGATGGTGAAGTTCTTATGTGGCCTAAAGGAAAAACCCTAGACGATGCAATTGTTATTGGAACAGAAGAAGGTGGCATGTATAAGTTAAAAGATCACTCAGATGCATCCTTGACTCACTCCACTAAGATTCCATGTGAACTTTGGCATATAAGACTAGCTCACATCAACTACAAAGCCTTACCATATGTGAGAAAGGTAGTTACAGGTCTACCATAATTTAAGGTTGATCATGAAGGTGTGTGCAAGGGATGTGCACAAGGAAATAACATAAAGAATAATTTACAGAAGAGCGATAGTAAAGCAGAAGGAATCTTGGAACTCATCCAATCAAATGTATGTGGCCCAATGCCATCAACCTCTCTTAGTGGGTATGCATACTATGTGTCATTTATGGATGACTATTCTCACAAGACTTGGGTTTACTTCTTGAAATCAAAGGGTGAAGTGTTTGGAAAATTCAAGGAATTCAAAGCCTTGATAGAGAATCTCTTTGAAAGAAAAATAAAGATACTCGGGTCAGATAATGGAGGAGAATACACCTCAAAATAATTTGTAATATTTTACAGATATGAAGGGATTAAGAGACATCTCACCACTCTGTACAATCCTCAACAAAATGGTGTAGCAGAAAGAAAGAATAGAACTATAATGGAAGCAGTGAAGACTATGATCAATGATCAAGATCTTCCAATACACTTATGGGTTGAACTAGCAAGAACAACAATGTATGCCCAAAACAGATTATCCAATAATGCACTTGGATTCAAAACCCCCGAAGAAATGTTCTCCAGAAAGAAGCTAGAAGTAAGTTATCTCAAGATATTTGGTTGTCCAGTGTTTGTACATATTTTGAAGGAAAGGAGAACCAAGCTGGACCCTTCAGGAAAGAAGGGAATATTTGTTGGATACAATGAGGTCTCTAAGGCCTTCAGAATTTACATACTAGGTTACCATCATATTGATATTAACAGAGATGTAACATTTGATGAAGATGCAACACTCAAGAAATCAAGGAGATTCCATCTTGAAGAAGTATATGAAGAATATCATGTAGCTCCCAGAGTTGCAGAACCAGTAAGGGAAGTCACAGTTACCCCTAATGATGAGATTCAAGAACATCATGATATGATAGAATCTCAAGAACCTCCCTAGATGATGATCTCTCACAAGAGAAAGCTAGCTTGGGCAAGGGAAATTATTCAAGATGGAGAGAAGTATGGTGCCCCAGAAGGAACCATGACACAAATAAAGAAACCTAATTCATTCTCCAGTTATATGTCTTTTATGTGTGATCTCATAGAAAAGGATCCTACTTGCTTTGAAGAAGCAATTCAAAAGAAATAATGCGCAGATACCATGACAAAATAATACCAATTCTATTATAAATAATGATGCATGGGAAATAGTTCCCAGACAAAAGAACAAAGATGTGGTATCCTCCAAATGGTTATACAAGATAAAACATGTTGTTGATGGAAGTATTGAAAAACATAAAGCAAGGTTTGTAGCTTGTGGCTTCTCTCAAAAGGAAGGCATTGATTATGAAGAGACGTTTTCTCATGTATCTAGATACACTTCTATCAGAACCATCATATCTATTGAAGCCAAGATGAAGTGGAAGTTACACCAGAAAGACTTATGTAGGCAGGTTGAAGAAGGCTATGTACGGATTGAAGCAAGCTCCAAGAGCTTGGTATGATAGGATTTATATTTTTCTGATGAGCTTGGGATTTACCAAGAGTAAAGTTGATTCTAACCTTAACTTCAAGGTTATGAATTATGATCCAGTTATATTGTTGTTGCATGTAAATGAATTATTCTTAATTGGAGAAGAAAAGCTCATCACTGATTGTAAGAAGAAGCTCACTGCATCATTTGAGATGAAATACCTAGGCCTGATGCACTATTTATTAGGTATTGAAGTTTGGCAGATCCTAGAGAAGATCTTCCTTAACCAAGGGAAGTATGTTGTTGAAATACTGAAGAGGTATGATATGTTGGAATGTAAATCCATGAACACACCCATGGAAACAAAGTTGAATCTCTTGGTTGATACTTCGTCAGAATTGGTTGATTCTACACTGTACCAACATATCATTGGATCGTTGATGTATCTAACGAATATTGGGACAGATATATGTTTTTTATGAACAAATTGATTCAATATCTGGTAGAGCCAAGACGTGTTCACCTTGTTTCTGCAAAACGTGTGATGAGATACCTTAAGGGTATGTTGAACTTTGGTCTATGTTATAATGGAGATCGTGACTTCAGACTGGTTGGTTATACCGATTCATATTGGGCTAGAAGTGTTTCTGACAGAAAGAGCACTTTAGGATATTGTTTCAATTTGGGGTCAACCATGACTTCATTGCAAAGTAGGAAGCAATCTAGTATTTATCTTAGCACAACAGAAGTAGAATACATTGTTGCATGTTCCGCCAGTTGTGAGGCCATATGGCTTTGGAAGTTGTTGGCAGGTCTATTCGATCTGGATATGGAAGCAACCGTGATTCTATGTGATAACCAAAGTTGCATAAAGATGATGGAGAACCATGTGTTCCATGATAAGTCGAAGCACATATAAATCTGGTATCACTACATTCATGATATGGTGTAGAAGGGAGATTTAAAGCTCCAATATTTGAGTAGGTTGTAGATGTTTTGACTAAGCCTTTGTCTCGTGTAAAGTTTGAATACTTTCGAGACAAACTTGGTATAGTCTAAAAGGACCTCCCTCAAAAGGGGGAGTGACATTGATGATACTATGGTATCCTGACCAACAACAGGTAGCTCAGTTAACATTTTATATCCTAGGGGATTGATCATCCCTGGATAGATCCTGAAGGTCCGGTAAGGATGGTTTGTTAGAGTACCCGTGCATGTATATGCCAATTGTGGTCAGTAGTGGTATCTCTGTTAGGATTTTTATAATCCTAGGGAATATTATGATTCCTGGGAAGATCCCGAATGTTCAGTAAGGATGGCTTTTGTACCACGTGGTAGCTCTGTTGGGATTTTATATCGTATGGAATCTTATGATTCCTGGGCAGATCCCTAAGGACTGTCAAAGTACCAAAAAATGTTGTTGTTACACCTGCCTCATTATGTTTCTATATGATGATGATGTTGTTGCTCCAGCCTCATGTTGTGATTTTGTTGTTTCTCCAGCCTTGTTTTGTGATGATGTTATTGCTCCAACCTTGTGTTGTGATGATGTTGTTTTTCTAGCCTCGTGTTGTTGATGATGTTGTTGTTTCAACTTTGTGTTATTGATGATGTTGTATCAGCCTAGTCCTGTTGATGTTGTTTTTATAGATTCTATGCTAACTGATGTTGGTGTTTCAGATTCCAGCTCCATGATGTGAACAATGATGATGATGATCATATTCCAGCTCCATGTTGTGAACGATGATGATGATGTTATTCCATCTCCATGATGTGAATGATGATGGTGATGATACTCCAACTCCATGCTATGAATGATGATGTTATTGATGATGAGAAAAACTTATGATGATTTATAGATATGCCAGTCGGTGTTCCAGATGTTGTTTTTGTTGCTACCCTCTCTCTCTCCTGATGATGTTGTAGAATACCCTTCTTGTTAAGGGGGAGTGTTGAAATACTGTAACTTTGAAGTATATTCTACTTATTATTGATTTATTATCTTATAGATACATCCCATTTTGTGGATTGATCATGTTGGGACTTATGTATGACCAAATCCCCTTTTGTGGATTGGTCAAACCCTAATTATATGATGCTAATTGAGAGTTCGGCCCCTAGGGCTAATTAAAGTGGTTTTAGCCACTAAGTGAAGAAGTTGTCTTTTCTTGATGAAGAGACACGACCCTAGCACTCCTCAACTAGTATAAATAAGAGAGTCTAGTGCCTCATTCACTCACTCACTCAAGTCACTCATCTAGTGCACAAGTTTGAAGGAAGATGCAATTGTCGGAAGAAGGAGAAGAGAGAGTCACATTGCTCAGTCTTGGATATTCTCTAGTGTTTGGTTTATTATCTTGGCATTGTATTGGCAATCTATATTAAGGAATTTTTTTCTAGGTTTTCTCCCTCATGAGGATTTCCCAGGATAAATTTTGTGTACCTTGTGATTGTGTTTCTTTCAGTGATCTTGCTTATGTTATTATTGTCTAGTAAATTGAAAAGAACTTAATAACAATTTTAAAATTTAACACCAATACCAAGAACAGAAGCAATGATGAGGGTTATACAAGAAATAATTATCCAAGAAGATCTCATGAAGCACAAAATAGAATCTACAACAGATTTGGATCATTAAGTAATGAGGTAGATTGTTATAAGTGAAACAACTTTGGACATATGGCTAGAGACTGTAGACTCACTGTTCGTCCAAGAGAACCAAAGAAAAATATCAACAGTCATAAGCAAGAACCACAAAGGATATGGATAAGAAAGCAAGATCAATTAAACACTAAAGAATGTAATCTTTCTCTGCAATATCAACACAAGAAACATGGATGGTATGTTGACAGTGGATGCTCAAAGCATATGAAAGGTGATAAAGACAGATTTCTAAAATTGAAGAAGGAAAGAGATAGATCAGTTTCATTTGGGAATGAAAACTCATACAAGATAATTGGAAAGGGCACATTTAAGCTCTAAAGTAAGGATGCCATGGCAGAAAATGTTTTACTGGTTGAAGACATGAAACAATGTATTCTAAGTGTAAGTCAAATGTGTGATCAAGGACACATACTTGTGTTTGATTCAAAGAAGTGTGAAATGAGGAAAGCATAATTAGGAAAGTTAGTATCTACAGCTGTAAGAACTCCAAGCAACATATATGTTCTAAATGAAATAGGAAAGGAAAGAGGTTTCTTAGGAAAGGATGATGAAAGTTGGATCTGGCATAGAAGAATGGGTCACATAAATTTTGATAATCTTGTCAAAGTTAGCAAAAAGGAAGCAGTAAGAGAAATTTCCGAGATCTCGAAGCCAACAAGCATTATATGCAAGCATTGTCTACAGGGAAAATAGACCAAGACAAAGTTCAAATCAAAGGAATACTACACAATACAACCACTAGAAATTGTACATATTGATCTGGTTGGACCAAAAAGAACAAAATGATTGAAAGGTGAACAATACTTCATGCTACTAGTTGATGACTACACAAGAATGACTATATTTTTCTTTCTAAACAAGAAGTCAGAGGCATTCCAAAGCTTCAAGACATAAAAAGAGATGGTTGAAACTGAGACAAATTTGAAAATCAAATGTTTGAGATGGGATAATGGATGAGAATTTACATCAAATCAATTCATGGAATTCTGTAGAAAGCATGGGATAAAGAGGAAATTCTCAGTAGCTAGGACACCTCAACAAAATGGAGTTGTTGAAAGGAAGAACATAATAGTATAGGAAATGACTGGAACCATGTAATGGATTCCAAGTTGACATATGTCTTTTGGGTACAACAAATGCATACAACAGTTCACATACAAAACGGAGGGATGCTCAAAAATAATAGTGATAATACTCCATACGATCTATGGAAAGGAAGACCGAAAAATTTAAATCACTTCAGAGTTTTCAGAAGAAAATGCTACATCAAAAGAGAAGATGGAAGAATTGGAAAATTTGATTCTCGAGTCGATAAAGGCATACTGATTGGGTACTCAAGCAAAAGAAAAAACATACAAATGTTTCAATTTGATTCAGTGGAACATGATCACGAAGAAGAATAAGTAGATGAAGAATCAAATGAAGAAGAAGAGTATCCAAAAGTAGAGTATGAACAACATGATATTCAAGTACCTCCAAAGACACTCAACAGATGAGTGCAGAAAAATCATCCATCAGAACATATTATTGGAAATAAATATGTAGGAGTCAAAACCAAAGAAGAATATGTTCACCAGAATAGCAACATCTAGCATTGCTATATACTATTGAGCTGAGCAGTTTTGAATAATTCGGCAAGGATGAATTCTGGATCAAAGCTACGGATGAAGAGTTAGACCAGATAGAAAAGAATGACACTTGGGAACTTGTTCCAAGACCAAAGAACAAGAATGTAATCATTACAAAGTGGGTCTTCAGGAACAAATTGAGTGAGGAAGGATATGTTACCAAGAACAAAGCAATATTGGTATGAAAAGGATACTCTAAAGTTGAAGGTGTAGGTTTTGAAGAGAAGTTTTCCCCAGTTTCCAAGATGGAAGAAATCAGACTGATACTAGATTATGCGTGCTCTAAGAACATTAAGGTGTATCATATGGATGTGAAATCAACATTCCTGAATGAAGATCTAGAGGAATAAGTTTACATTGAGCAACTTGAAGGATTTCAGTTGACAGAAAAGGAAGGATATGTCTACAAGTTGAAGAAAGCATTATATGGATTCAAGAAGACACCTACAACGTGGTATTCTATATTGGATATATATCTACAACATCAAGGATTCAAGAAAGGAAACAGAGACAACAATCTCTACATAAAGATTTATCAAGATAGTATATTAATTATTGAATTTTATGTAGATGATATCATCTTCGGAAGTGACGATGACAAAATGAGTCAGAAGTTTGCCAAAGACATGAAACACAAGTTTGAGATGTCATTTCTTGGAGAGTTAACTTTCTTCTTGGGACTTTAGATATGTCAAAGCAATAAAGGTATCTTCATATCTCAGGAAAAGTATATCATAGAAATGTTGAAGAAGTTTGGAATGACAGATTGCAAATCAGTCAACACTCCTATGAAGACAAGTTGAAAGTTAAGTAAGGATTATGATTCCAATGATGTAGATCAGAGGTAGTACAGATTGATGATAGGCAACTTACTCTATGTGGTATCTTCTAGACCAGATGTGACGCAGGCAGTTGGACATGTTGCAAGGTTTCAAGCAACACCAAAGGAATCACATGTTTTGGAAGTAAATAGGATATTTAGATATCTTAAAGGTATAGAAGAGTTTGGTTTATGGTATCCAAAAAGGAAGGATCTATCTCTTGTGGCCTACAAAGATGCAGATTGGGCAGGTTGCGTTGACGATAGAAGAAGTAAAAGTGGAGAAAATTTCTACTTGGGTGAGTGTCTGGTATCATGAATAAGCAAGAAACAACCATCAATATCTTTTTCCATAGCAAAGGTAGAATACATTACAGCAACAACTTGTTGTACTTAGGTTCTTTGGATGAAGCAAACATTGCAGGATATGCAAGTAAAGTATGATGAGCCTATTTCAATACCTTGTGACAACACCAATTCCATCATTATTTCAAAGAATCCAATGATGCACTCTAAGATGAAGCACATTCTGATCAAGTATCACTTCTTAGAGGAACAGACTACAGAGAAGAACAGCAAGCTAGAGTATATTGGGATAAAGGAGAAGATTGCAGATATCTTCACCAAACCACTTGTAAGGGAACCTTTCGAGTATCTATGGAAGAAACTTGGAGTAGTTTCTGCCCCATAGTGATCCACTTAGCATCAATATTAACTGGATAGGGGAAGATAAACATATGTCTTGAAGAAGTTCAAGTAACAAAAATTTTGAATTCTTTTCATATATACCTCAAAGAATTACGTGAGGAAGCACCATGAAGAGAAAATTCTATAGAGTTAACAGAGGCTTGTAGATAGGGGGATCAGCCTTGGATGAGGAGTACCCTTTTCCATTAATGTCCAAGGGGGAGAGATAAAGAGTAAGGCATGGAGAGATAGAGGAATGCAATCAGGGGGAGAAATGGTCACAGGGGGGGCATGAGCATAAGGATTTCCATGTCTAAGTGTTGCCATCAATTCCAAAGGGGGAGATTTTTGGACAGTGGTTTGATGGTTTTCATTGATTTCAAACCTTGGAGAGTGACCTTGGAGAATGATATCAACCCTTATAGATTGATGTCAATCCTTGAATTTTTTCGGTAGCCCTGATGGTGTAGTTTTGGTACTCGAAGTTGAATGAGGAATATGTACATGAAGGAAAATGTAAATGTAGGCATGACCCTCATAAATGAATAATACTTTTCATGTTTTTTCCAGTGATATGTGGAACACCACGTAGTTCCTCACGGTTAGGGAGATATGGCCTTGTAAAGTTCGAATCCCCAAAGAGTGGACAAGAAGCCATTAGTTTTTTATAAGTCTTGTTCAAAGGGGTAAATTTGTTGTAATAAGAAAACCCTGTAAGCCCTAAATTAAGGAGAGGAGTTACCTAGATCAAGTATATAAGCACCTCAAGGATTCATTCACAAGTACACTCACACACTTATTCATCGTTTATCTTTCTTGTGATCGAGTGATCTTTTGCTAAGGTTGTAGCGTTATTTTCTAAGGTAGAAAAGAAGGGTCGATGATGAAAATCTTGGATTTATAGAAAAACCCTAGTTTTTGAGGTATACACGAGTTGAAGGTCAGTAAGGGAGCATATGTACGTGGGATACAGTGAAGAAAAGGGAATATATACGCGGGTTGTAGAGGAAAAAGTCATGTACATGTGAAAAGCTCATGAAAATTTGAGTATATGTTGGTACCAGGTCCCTAGAGTATGAAAGGAAGGTTACAGGTCAACATCTTACTATTTCAAGTCAGCTTCAGAGGTATTGGTATGGTTGTTTACTTATTTTGATGGTTAGTTTTGGTCATGATATGGTGTATGGTTGAGGCATACTTGGTATGGTTGGTTTCGTATCTGGATATGGTATATCTTGGTTGTTTGGCTGAGTGAGGAGCACTCTTAGATCTGGTTCAACATATGGCATGGTTTTTATAGTTCTTATCCTTGAGTTGATTGTATATGGTTGAGGCATATTCATTTTGTATGGTTGCATATGCATGAGGGGCATGCATTGGTCCTTTAAGACACTTCATTGATGATATGGTACATATATGCATATGGTTGATGGTATGGTATATGGTACATGTTACACATGGTTGATGCTCTAGTTCATGATTCACTATTCTTTATTGATGTATCTTTGGTTCATTATTGATGCATGAGATAATATGTATGTTGATATACATTTAATGCATGGTATGGTACATGTGTCGATTGGTTGATGAGAAAGTGACAGAGTGATAGTAACAATGACATAGTGATAATGACTGTGACAGAGTTATAGTGACAGTGATAGAGACAGAGTGATAGTGACAGTGGCAATGAAATTGGCATAGTTTGTGATAATGACAATTGGTCTACATTTATATTACAGGGAGGTTGGAGGGGGAAAGGATAAGTGGTTGTAGCCACCTTCTGGTTGGAGCCGGAGAAATCAGGGGGTTGTAGCCTCCTTTTGGTTGGAGCCATAGAATTTAGGGAGTTGTACCTTCCTTCAGGCTGGAGCCTGAGAACAGGGGGTTAAAGTTTCCTTCCAGTTGTAGCTGGAGAATCGGAAGTTGGTGCTTCCAATGAATGTATTCTTTTGATATATAAGAAAAGCATTCCATGGTTTTCTCTCGTTTAGGTTTCCACATAAATTATGGTGTACTTTGTATTTATTGCGATGTGATGTTATTTATGATTATATTGTTGATGATATATTGAATGCTAATGATAAACTACTGAATATTGTTGAAGAACAAATTGTGGTTAAAAGTACAATTATTGTTCATTATTGATTCACCCCCCAGTAATCCAACACATTCATATCATTTATGAGTTTTTTTAGGTCATAGGATGAATGTATTATATCACCCTTATACTAGACCTAAAAATATGTTAAATAATGGGAAAAACTCTAGCTACAACTAATAAAGAGAGAAAGAGAAATAGAAAATGTTCATCTTCCCAAAGAATATCAATAGCGAACTTATTTGAAAATAAAATAAAATCGAATTACTTGTTGCTCAGATGATTGGCTATATAATTGCAACATATGAAATGTCATAAATTTACCACACTGAGACAAGAAGTTCCATCTCATAAAGACATTTGATCAACAATAATTAATTTTCACAGTAACACAATGATGTTGTCTCATTATGACATTTACAATAGGACAAATGACTGCATGGTATTGAGTTGTAGCTATGCTCAAGCAATCGTGCCTCGTAAAAATTAAAACAAAAATCATCTAATTGTGATGATTATAATAATAAAATAAAGCGACACAATGCAATAAAAAATAAAATTTTGTATATTTCCACCTGCATGACTAAAGAAGAGCTAAGTTCACAAGGAATATTATAAGCCTACAAGATCACATGAAACCTACAAGGACCACACAATATCCCAAGATAGACATAAACCCATGCACATTAGGAGAGAAAAGAATGCATGCCCATGGGGAGGGTTAAAGATCTTGTGCGTGTGAGAAGAGCATTTGATAAAACAATGGTAGATAAAGAGGTAATACTACATTTCATTTAGTAAGGAGATTTGTTTTAACAATTAATTTGGCATAGGATTTTAACCATCCTAATTCATGAGGGTATTAGGTTTCTAGAATTAATTTGGCATATGTTTTTTATAAATTTATACATTTTAAAGCAATTTTTTGTTAACTTAAAAAATGCATTTAACTGTATATAATAAGTTTAAGATTTTAACCATCCTAATTCATGAGATTCATGAGGGTATTAGGTTTCTAGAATTAATTTGGCATAGGTTTTTTATAAATTTATACATTTTAAAGCAATTTTTGTTAACTTAAAAAATGCATTTAACTGTATATAATAAGTTTAAGTTTGTTGTGATAGATTTTAATAATAACAATTATTTTTCATCTCTCCATAAAACTAATGAATTATCATATCAATCAAAAATGAGCAAAAATGTAACTATGATTTGTTGCATGCCTATCTATAAACCAAAAATTCCCTTGATTTATCTCACTTCATCAATTCCACACATTCACATAAATATCTATACAATTGTCCATCACTACCTTTTCAACAAATCTACAAAAATTCATAAAATCAACAATAATTATTAAAAAGAAACCTAGATTTCTCATCAATGATATAAAACCATGCATGAGCACATACTATTTTTTCTTTTATGCACATACTATTTTTTCTTTACCAATATAATCCTCATGCATTACAAATATTACTCTTATATTCCTTTATAAATATTGTACAAATATAATCCTCATGCATTACAAATATTAATCTTATATTCCTTTATAAATATTGTCACTTATTTTATGCACAAAACACGTCTTCTCAAAATAATAAACAAGGAAATATACTTGAGGGTGGAATGAGGTATCCCAAAGAGTTCCTTATTCGGCAAACAAGTAAATCTCATATATAATATATATGTAAATGTAAAATTTGAAACTTTTACAATGAAATCCCTATTTTCAAAATCATTAGCATTTAAAGATTAACCAATGGAATCAAAAGTGTCAAAATATATTTAGGAAAATAATCCATGATTTCTTATAACATTTCAACCTACCAGCTTTAAATTCCATCTTAGAAATAATTGGTGCAATCAAAATCATATTTATCAAAAATTACCAATCAAAAGTGTGAAAATATATTTAATTTTCTAGAACCTTTTAACCTATCTAATGTTAAAAGATTAACCAATTTCAAATAATCAAAAGTATCAAAATATATTTAGGCAAATATTCTTTGATTTCCTAAAACCTTTTAACCTACCTAGCTTTAAATGTTATCTTAAAAATAGTTGGTGCAATCAAAATCATAACCCATAGTTATCAAAGATTACCAATTAATCAAATCATGAGTGTCAAAATATATTTAATTTCCTAAAACCTTTTAACCTACTTAGCTTTAAAAGATTAACCAATCAGATAATAAGAATGTCAAAATATATTTACACAAATATTCATTGATTTTTTAAAACATGTTAACTTACCTAGCTTTAAATGCTATGTTAGAAATAATTGGTGCAATCAAAATCATATTTATAAATATTACCAATCAAACAAGGAAAGTTGTTGAGCAACAAGTCCTTGCCAAGAAGGCAAAAATACCGCTCGACTTGATAATTTGGTTTGACTATTAATTTTACATTGACCCAAAGATCAGGAGGTCGAGGGATAATAACGAGGGGAGGATACGAATGGATGGGAATAGTCGCGGGTAAACCAATCATAAAACCAATCAATCTTAAAATGCTTGCCTATCATACTTGAAAGAAGAAGGAAAGGAAAATAGGTTTCATTGATAGATATGATTATGTGGTTGAGTTCATTTGTTGGTGAAGTTATTTTAGTGGTTCTTGTTTTCTTCTAGCTAGACATTGTGTTGAAATAGATCTACCCGAAACAATGATTTATGTTGATACGAACGAACAAATCAGATTTGTGTCGGTTTGTTGGACCGGTAAGGGAGGGCTCAAACCCAACCAATTGAATGATTTACGCAATCTCTTTTCTTTCTCAACTAAACAGGTCCCTCTAACCCTAACTCAAAATGTTTTGAAAGGACTCATCAAAATGGAAAAGACAACTACCCGCCCATGCAATCGATCGAGAATTATACGTCCAATCCAATAGGTGTGGCTCGACAATCGTTTATTATTCTTCCCGATCCCTCCCATTTCTTTCCGACCTGAGGAGTGAGTCTCCATCCAACAACTCTTTTGTTTCCCAGTCTCTAACCAGACCAACACTGAGTAGACAGAACAACAAAAAACCACCCCGCTTAGAGTCATCCATAGTGTTCCAACAAATTGCATCTAAGGAAGCTAGTGTTCTAGCTATATCTAGTTGTAAAATGATCCAAAAAGAGAAGATATGTAGCTAATGGATCCAATTGTCATCTATTATAAACACTCCGAAAAGATTTTCCTTTCTGATCGATCAATCCACCGATCATACATAAATGAGGACATTCAGCTAGACTAGGTTATTGGTTAAGTAACCTATTGATCCTCCCCCTGGATACCTTCACATAGATAAAATCACTACTGATAGATAGAAAGAATGAAAACCTTTTCAGGCAAAGAGGAAAGCAAAAGGAAAGAAGGAGTAACATTTAGTCTATGTGACATCCAAAGGGTTATCCTAGACTTTTGAAAACTCTTTTCTAACTTTGCCAAATAATTTTTATTTCCCGCTACACAACTAATGATGATAAGTCCACCCTCATCCTACTATCATAGGATGGATAGGCGAGCCGCCATCAACTACTAATTTATTTATCGTTACAAAAGATCCATCCATATTGAATTGTTGGGGATGGATTTCTGGGGATAAAAAAGAGGGGATGGTTGTACTCTCTTGATTTTGATTTGACTCATTTTCTCATGGTACTAGCCGCTAGCCTAGCTAGAACGCAGGAGCCATCTAACAAAGAGAAAGAGAAAAAGGATTGTAGCATAAAATCCTAAAATTAGTATTATAAGACATTTTAAACTCTTGAAAATAGTATTATACTCCATTTTAAATATTTCCTGCTATGTATCAGCAAAAACCAAGGGCACGCAAATTTAAAACTTTAAAACAGATTACATGGTGGTAGGCACTTGATAAGTGGCATTTGTATATTTTGGGTTGGAAGCAACAGAAAACAATGTTAATTTTGAGGAAAAGTGACCACATGGAAGGCACGGGAGTGATATTTGGAAGAACAAGAGTGTCCATCTGTCATAACCACGATTTTGCATGGGAAATATGTGCAAATCATGCTCCTGGTACCCTCACGAATTCAGACACCAGCCTAAGCATGAAAGTGGTCATCTCGACCTTTCACTGAATAGAGAATAGTTGGGGAGAAGGGGCTTCCCTTTGATCTGGGAGAGCTCTTAATTCTTCTTGTTGAGTTCTTTGGAGAGAGGGGTGAGAGTTCTCTCTAAATAGGAAATCATATCTGCTACAGGATCCGTGAAAATCCATACTAGTAGCCACGAAAGATCTAAAATGCCACAGCATATCCAGAGTCTACTGAGGGTAACTTCTTGCTTTCAGATACTTTTATTCATCTCGATAAAGCATTAATGTGCCACCATGAGTCTGCTTCTTCTCCTAGACATAGGCAATTAGCTTTCGCTCATGAGAACTTAACTTTCCTGGTAGGAATTTATTCTTTGTTTACCCATTAGTTTCTTACTATACAAGTGAATTTCCTCCAATTGTATCACCAGTATCTATAGTTACTTGAAACGTCTTTGGATCCTTCTTAGGGCCAACTAACATAGTAAATAAAAGAGGCTCTGTGACAAAGATTATGTATCCTGGAGGGATCATCAAAGACCATTATGTAGAGGTAAAGATATTGCAACCAGTATCTAAAAATCCCAATATTTTTATGATCATGGGCTCGCTTTCTGCATTTATTCATTCGATAATTGATTTTGAAACGATCTGTTGTACTAGCTAGAATATAGAGGGTCTCTTGGTCTCAACATTCTAGTAATGACAATGGTTTTTGCACTTCACTTCATCCATATCAACTTAGGATTGTTGGACGTCGCCTACTATCCATTATCAACTTGCATGGCCTGATTTAGAGTACACCCACTGAAGCTATTTGCATTATTTGGAACCTCATGAGAGACCAAAGGACCTGTATAATTTCTAGGGATGATTTGAACCACCAAAGGGCCCTCAGAATTTTCAGGGACTAACTACTGCACCAAACCTCTGGCCTCCTTGGTAGCCTTACACCAAGTATTCTCAACACAGATTCAAAGAAACCAGAAGCCATGGGGTGGGTGTCATCACGACAAATGCTCACTCCGTTGTGCATTGGTCTTTTGAATGTTATGCAGACAATGAACACCATGCATGCCTATCCAGATAACGAGCGGGATCCTTGAGAAAATTGATAGAAATGATCATTAAGTGTCATTCGTGAATGGCAGTGAAACCCTTTTCAATCACTAGACGGATACATAATTCACCATTCTTTCGATATACAAAGAGCTTATTGCAGCCAGGCTTAGAATTTGGATTTTCAGGTATTTCCTACATTCAAATTATTTCAGTCCAGAAATTACTATTTTCATTTTCACACTGAATATCTAGAACTATCAAGACTGGGAATTAATTTTACCTATTCAATAATGAAATAATTATTCTTATAAAATAATATTGCTATTGGCTATGGGTTTAGATTTAATAGAATTTATAAAACACCTTACTCGGCTCTTTTTAATATTGCAAGAAATAGGGGGAGAAGAGTCGGGCGATTGAGTCCTCTTGTTGCATCTTGCCCAAGCCAGGTTGCTCCTGAAGCCCTCTCCTCTTGTTGCGGCTTGATTGAGCTAGGTTTCTCCTGTAGCCCGGGAAACAAACTGGGATGACCTTCTAGGTGAATAGAGAGATATGGAATGACTAGAGATATGGAACGACTTGGGTTGCAAGTGAATGTCTCCAGAGTAGGAGTAGGAGGAGGCAGGTTGCAAGTGAAGGTCTCTAGAGTAGGAGTAGGAGGAGGCGGCATCGAGCTTGAAGAAACACATGGGTTGAGTAGGAGGAGGTGACATCGAGCTTGAAGAAACACATGGGTACTTCCACGGGAAAACAAGGTGGAACACATGGGAACAACAGATGGACAACATGTCGATAGTCAAGTAGCATGTGACAAAGTGGCTCAAGCGCAGTTAAGATGGAAAAACCATTTAACGTTTAATGCCAAGACCTAATGCTATAATTAGGCCTAGCATTACTTGACTTCAAGAATATTACAAACCGAATATTTACTTGAATGTCCTTTTAAGCCAAGATATGGTCAGGGTATGCCTCGGGAAGAGGCCAAATAAGGCTTCAAACTTGAAACTTTAGCCTAAAAAATAAATGAGACTTGGAAATTTGCATCAAACTTTTAAAACCTTGGTAAAAGTGATTGTTTTCCATGCCATACTAATGTAAAAATGAAAAATCGGTTACTATAAGTCCATGTAGCCCGAAGAACAAGGACTAATAAAGAGTGTCAAAAATTGATTACTATAAATCCCTACAACCCGAAAAACAAAAACTAATAAAGAATGTCAAAATATATGTAATTTCTTAGATCCTTTTAACCTACCCAACTTTAAAATCTATGATAAAAATGCCAAAGTAAAATTATGCAAATATTCCTTGATTTCATTGAACCTTTTAACCTACTTATCTTTAAAAGTTATCTTAGAAATGGGTGATGCAATGATGCAATGGCAACCATCTTGAGTGGCCATATTGGTCGATTCGCAATAGTCACCATATTGGTTTTGAATTCCTGCAAAAGAATTATTAATGTCAATTTTTAACGCCCATAAAATACACTTTTGGGATAGTTCAAAACCATCCCCAAATACCTTTGGGGGTGTTTCAAAACCTCCCTAAAAGTTTATTTTGATATGGTTCAAAATTTCCTATAAAAGTGCAAATTTTGGTATGGTTTATTTGGAATGAAAATTTGGAAGTGAATTTTCATTCTTTGTAAAGGCACTTTTGGGGAGACCATTTTGTGTAACCACCAAAAAAATTAATGATAATATTGTTGACGATGATTCAAAACCACCCTATACGTTTATAGGGAATTTTTAAAATTTGAGATTTTTTTTCTATAAAAATTATATATACTCTTAACATTCACATGAATATATGTTAATTTGTATTATAATTTTATTATCTTAAATTTTAAGAATAAAAGTTAAAGCGAGATTCTCATTCATGATTTTTAATGGTGGATTCATTCATTCCAATATTCCAATAGAATTCATAAAATAAAAATGAAAATAAAATTAAGATTTCCTTCTCCTTTTCAGTATATTTAATAGTTTTTCTAATATTTTAGAATTTCTAGATTCTACCAATGCAACCTTGTAGACTTTTTCTTATACACCCCATGAGCCATTTAAATGAACATACTTGTAATGTGGCTTTCCATATATGCTCTCATTGATGAGGCTAGATTACCATGCGTCTAATTATATTAAATAATTAAACTTATGAAAAGCTTGGAAAATATTCAAGCAAATGATTATTGAATGCGAGGGAGATACTTCATTGATGGAGTCAGGGCCCGTGTTGCATATCCCGTGCAAGCTTGAGGCATAAGAGGAGCCGAGGGGAATGGATTTAATGGACCGGACCAGGAGTGAGAAAGAAATACCATATGGAGTTATCTTATTGATAGGAGTTGGTTTAATAAGATCCACAGAGGAGAGCAGGCATGTACCGATGAGGAATGAGGCCTCGTGTTGCAAGTACGAGACATGCTCTAGATGCTTCAAATGCGATTATAGCGCTATAATTCTTAATGCAGATGGGAGGTGGGGTCACATCCCCTCCTAATCCTTGATTTGAGGAAATTAATGCTTTGATTCGACACTTGCTAGTGTGGCAACAAAAGTTTAGTTTTTGCATTTTTGGTTCATTAGATTAGGGAAGATGGGTTAGAGAAACTGCCCCATTGATTCTTATGCTACCTTGTTTTATTTGCTTAGCAGCGTTTGCGACACTGACAACTTTCTTGTTTTTCCTTCTAAGGATATGCAAATAATCTACTGATTTGAAATTTTGTTCTTCACCCATCATTTTGTTGTAGATTTGTTGAAGATTGGATTGAGTGTTTTTTCTCATCTTTCGAAGCCCTTTAATAATCAATTCTAAGTCACAAATGACAAGGAAACACATCGAGTTGTCTTATTTGAGTTGCATTTCTCTGATTAAGACTTCTACTTGATTATTTGTATTGACCCCTCAACCCCCAAGCATATTCGTTGATCTGATTTCCTTCGGAGTCAAAGATGACCCCCCTGCCCCCCGCACTTGTCACCCCTAGATTTCCTTCCGAGGCCCCATCAAACAATAAGATTATCAATGCTTGCTATCACTTCCATTGGTCGAATTCCTGATCATAAAGCTTGAGCTACCAATGTTGTTTAGAGAATGAGGCGGAAGGCGATGAAGAGAGTTGTAGGAGACGAGTACTGCGAATGCTTGTGGCCCATGCTTACTCTGCACTATCGAGATCAGAAAGAGATCCCAACTATCTCTATTTAACACAAAAAATTTCAGATAAAAGGATGTAGGACTTTGAAAGCACTCTGGAGGGTCGAAGAAGCTTATTTTGAAAAATGGCATTATTCCTAGCACTAGCAAATTTGGCTCATTTTGCGACGGCTATTTCAACGCTCTTGCGACGTTATGTTGTGGATATTGCGACGAATCTTGAGTCTCTGAAATGTCGTTTTATGTCACGTGGCAATTGTGACAAACTTAAATTACCGTCACAAGAGCGATGACCCAAAGGAATTTCTCACAATTGCGACAAAAAAGAAATATCGTCACTAATACGACAATATAGGCAACCTAAGTGAAACTAACATTTCGTCGCAATTGAGGCAACCATTGCGATGACAAATTTTGTTGTTTATATAGCAAATGCATTGCAACAATCTAAGTTTTCGTCGCACTTGCGATGACAACTTTTTTATGTTTATGTAGAAAATACGTCACAAGAATTTAAGTTGTCGTCGCACTTGCGTCGCAACAATATAAGTTGTCGTCGCCATTGTGACGATAACTCTTCGTTGTTTATATGGCAAAATTGTCACAGCAATATAAGTTGTCGTTGCAATTGAGACGACAACTTTCATTGTTTATATGGCAAAAGCGTCGCAACAATATATGTTGGCGTCGTAATTACGACGACAACTTTCGTTGTTTATATGGAAAAAGTGTTGTGGCAATATATGTTGTTGTCTCAATTGTGATGACAATTTTCGTTGTTTATATGGCAAAAGCGTCGTAGCAATATATGTTGTCACCGCAATTGCGATGACCAATATTTATTTATTTTTTAAATTAAAAAATTATTTTAGGCTGCAATTTTAATATTAATATTACCATATCCTCCAAGTGGAACATGGTTTCTCCTATAATTCCTTGGATAATGGGGATAGGTCTCAATGCCTTCATAATGTGCATGAGAGGAAAATAAACCCCTTAGGCTCTAAATGAATCTTTCGGGGACCTACAAGGGCCATGGACAAGGCCACAAACCACAAAAACATGCCCTATATAAGATATCATTATCATTAGAGTGGTATGTGGATGCCATTAGAAGGTTTTATGCATTAGGGATGGGTACTAGAGCCTTGACCATGGTTGGGTAAGAAGTCGAGGGAATTAGGACCTAAGTTAATATTCTTGATCTAATAGGCCATGATCAAGGCCTCAAACTACAACATAGTTCCTTTAAAGTGAATCTTTGTCATATAAGTAGGATATGGGTATAATAATGAGTTTTTTCATAGTAGGAATGGGTCTCAAGGACTTTACCATAACAAAGTGAGGACAATAAGGGCCTTATTCCATAAATGGATTTGTAAGGCTCAATATCCATGAACATCACCTTCAACATAATCCCTTTAGAGGAAATAGTTGGCCTCCAAGTTGAATATGTGTACCATTATGAAATATTTTGCACTAGGGACATGTGCATTAAGTAATTAGCCATGGTCAAGTGAGGAAAATAAGGCCCTTGGGTCATTTATGAATCCTTTAGGGATTAAGGGACATAATCA
>ML810781.1:79480-103107 GCA_009831015.1 Picea engelmannii | reverse complement strand
ATTAGTTGTTAATGGGATATGGGTTATTGAGATTATAGATGGTAGGCGATAGGGAGGTTATATTAGGGTTTATAAGCTTAAGAGGATTATAAATGTTAGGGGTTATATGTTAACAATTACAAGGGTTTGGTTTATAAGAGTCTTAGCGGAAAACTATTTGAACATGTACAATTTCTAGTTTTAAGGTTGTTTTACATTAATGTTATGTAACTATTAAGGTGGATTATAAGGTACATGTATGTTCTATGTGTGAAGGTAAGGAATATTAGATCTCAGTTTGCTTGTATAGAGTGTTAACAAAGGGAGGTATTGTGTTAGACAACTTTAAAATCCATGTGTAGACACAGCCAAACACCAAACTTTAGGTATACTTGGAAGATTTAAATAGGATTTATATCCACCACCTATTATTCGTATAATTGTGTCTTGGTTCCTAGAGGTGTTAATTTTGTGTTCAATTTGAACATTTTTTCCTATATTGAAAAGTTTTTCATGTGATTTTGGAGAGGAACTTGTCAAATAACTTGGAGTAAATTGTCAACCCATAATTTTAAATACAAAATTCCATCAAGAGTCTTCTTCTTGCCACCAAATGAATGGGCCAAAGTCCCATGTTTTCGAACAGTTTCGACGAAGATGCTATAACAATGAAGAAAATCATGTTCATTGAAAATTTGTTGCTACAATACTATGACAACAATGATGGCATTTACGATGATGACATTTATTGATCATTCCAGGTATATTTTTCATTCATGAGGCCAAAAGCATATCATCTCATGCATATTTAGACCTTATTGCAGCATTGATTGCATTAAGATAACTTATTTTAACTATGTATTTCTCCACAAGAAAGAGAGAGAGAGTTAACCTATGGTAGTCAATTTACTTTTAAAAGAGATTAATAATAGTTTATACTTGCATTTTTAATGACCCAATTCTTTGGTGACATGGGTTCATAACCATATAATGCTTTAAATTGGGTGATTTAGGAGGTATGCAAGGCTTTCTTCGAAGGTTGTGACCAGTTTTTCAATGTGTTGGCCACTTCCAAGAGCCATTCTCTTGGTCTCAGAAGTTTGATCTGCGATCATTCCTTCATAAGAAACATTGTGTTGAGGTTGTTTAATGTTAGGTTCCATACCTTGTATACTGTGAAATATTCAATCCTAAGGCCTACTACAAAATTCAAAGAAACACACTCCTAATAAAACTAAAAGCAATAAACTAAGAAACAGCAGCTCCAGGATCTTCATAAGATGGGATATCAAGCCACCAACAAAGAAGTGATAAGTAGTTACCCCGACCTCCACGTAATATCCCTTCTTGGTGAAAGCAACCCTCACTTTTATGGGATCACCCTCCAAGGGAACTGAGAGTTTGATATGACATCTACCCTAAGTACTATGGGAATCCCCCCACAATCACCTCTGTAGATATCTAGGAAAGGCCACTAAGGATACCAACTCACAATCAGCCTCTGAGCGGGTACATTCGACAGTCGAGACCAAACATATGGGCAGGATATCAAAGTCTGAAATTCTTCCAGAGGACTGAAGACAAGCGGACCAACAGACTCTAGAGGACCTCAAATGGATTCAGAGTTCACAGAGTACCGAGACCAAATGAGTCAATGACACTTCAGGAAGGACCCCTAGGATATGATATTTCCACTACGATTGGTCAAGCTTTGGAGGGGTAATCTTTGTTTATCTTCTGCACGTGACCTCATGTTTATCCCCTATGTGAGAGGGGGTTCCTGGCTATGTTTATACGAAAGTTGGATTTTTTCACTCTTTCGTGCTGTACAGTCTGTTTAGTAGTCTTGGACAATTAATTCACTTTTCCTAGTCCAAAGACCCTAATCTTGTGCTACTGTTGGTGTGCTAAAACCAAAAAAAAATCTAGTTAATTTTATTAATGTGTGGTTGATTTTGATTGTTTTTACTCAATAGGTTCATGGAGATGAAACTGATGATATGAGAGAGACTCGACTCCAATAGAATGCAAAATAATGAGATGTGGTTCGTTCTTTTCGATGAATTCTATGTATGGGAAGGAGAAGAGTTATATTCTTCTTAACACAAGAAAGAACTCAAAACTATGAAACTTTCAATTCCAGGGATCAAGATGATGCCAAACTACTAAGAAAATGTTTCTAAAAACATAAATGCACATGCAAAACTAGCTCTTTTTCCAAACATATACCAAAACAAATTTCGTAAAGAATGCAAAAAAAAATTGTTCGATTATGTATGCAAGGAGATATGAAAATTTTTACACTTCTTAACTTTCAAATGGGATGAAAGAGATCTATGTTTGACACAAAGAAGTATGAGGTAAGAAATAAATCAAACAAAGCACACTCAAAATGATGATGGGAAATGAAAGACAACAAGTGTGAGATAGCTTGTTCGATCAAGCACTCAAAGATGCAAAATATCAAGAAGACAATCACTCATAAAAATCCTCATACAATGAGCAGCAAGAAACAACATTCAAGGTTGGGTTGCAGAAAACAAGAGATTCCTAATCATCTAGAAAGGTGAGATGTTTCAATGAATACAAGAAGGCTCAAAACCAAGCAACCTTTGTAAACCCTAGTTGATGAATACTCCTAAATAATCAAGAAATCTGAAAGTTTGTGAGATGAAGATCAGAGAACTGAAAGGCGAGATGAATCAAGGGATATTGTTAACCCAAGGGGACCACATCTAGGAGAAATTTGCAAACTCAAAAAAGGAAATGAAAATGAGTAATAACTATAAAATTTTCAATCAAACAAAGTCAAAGAAAGTTCAGGAGACTCTAGGCTAAAAACCTCTCAAAAGTAGACTAAGCAGAACCAGGGAAAAACAGGAAAAATCACCTAAAAAGGGAGATTGACGCCCATGTTCTCAAAGAGATAGAGTGCCATGGTGCCCTCTATCAAGATTAGGGTAGTTCCAGATAGCTAATGGCGTCTTGGTATACACTACAAGGGAGTGCCAATTTCTAAAAAGTTCAAAATGAATTCCAACAGCTCAAAATCAGCAGAGACTCAATCAATGACTCAATAAACTCTTCAATGAGGAAGAGGGAAGGGGAAATATATTAGAATGAATCATCAAACAAGCAAGATCTAATCACAAGAAAAGTATTCAAGACAATAAAGAGGAAAAACTAGTCAAAGTCCTTCTGTAGTGGAGTCGCCATTTTTATGTTGTGAGAAATCTTACCATGTGGACAAGCTAAGATCCCCTTTGGACCAAGACCCCTATATTTGGTCCAAAGACAGAAGTGAACAATTGGTTACTACTTTCCCTATAGATCTAACTCAATCAATCAAGAAAGAGAGAAGAAGAATGTGGTGTACCATGTTGCGATGTGCATCCTTGTTGCTCCAGTCCCTGGGCTTGATCTCCAAGATCCTCAACGCAATTGAAGTCCTAAAAATACTAGCAAAGGAACTCTTCCTCCTACTCTATATTATTATACAAATCAAATATATCTATGAAGACTAAAATGGCAATAAACAAGCAAATGTAGAAGACATGAACTTGAAGGGAATAGGTCAAGTTATCATTAATTGGAAAGCCAAAGAAGGCACTTACAAAGCATGCTTGACGATGTAGAAATATTCTCCATGCTCTCCTCATCCAACCCTTGCATGAATCTTGACATCAAAAAGCATATGCTTCCTCCGGAATAAAAGGTTTGATACATGTAATCTTCCCCCTTTTCACCTTGGAAATACCTTCAATATATAGGCTTTTAGAGGCACAACCACCATGAGAAAATGAAGGATATGGTTGAGGATATGTATCCTTAAATATGCTATCTTATCCTAATATGAAGCCATAGCATAGGGTTCGAACACAACCAAGCTCATCCTAAGAGATATATCCCTTAGAAAGAGGTGGAGGATCCCTAATTTCTCTCTAACAAGATAGGTGCTCCCCCAGAGTTGAACACGGGGTGTCATCCTATAAAGTGGCACCCCCCTAACATGGAAAGGGGGAGTTAGTCCATAAAGTGGCACTCCCCCAGCATGGCTAGGGTGGTGCCACCCTTCATAAATTCCCAAAAAGGGTCGTTTTTCCAAGAAAAAGGTGTGTTTTTTCCTTGAAATTATGGGTTTCTTCCTCCAATATGAATTAGGGATTGGGACAAATGTTTTTATGGTTTCAAGGGGTTTTGACACTCATCAAAATGAATGTGACACTTGGTAAGTTGCATACGAAACTTGTGACAGTGCATGTGACACTTAACAAGGTGCATACGTCACTTTGTGACACTTGAAACACTTAGGGTGTGACATTTTGGTGTGTAACAACTTGTCCTTGGTTCCATTTCATTTATACATGGATTTATTTCTATCTTATTTAAGGGGAAAGGCACTCATGTCTTCAACCCTCCCCTATATTTGACACATATCTTGTGATGTTAGTTCAGGTTAATAGGTCTTTTGCAGATTCTGGAGTTCTCGTGCACTCTCTATATGAGCACATCTCCCCGACTTGGAACCAGTTGTTACACCTCAAATTCATTCTGGTGCACCTCATATTTTTTCGTGGGATGTGACCTACCATATGAGTAGATTTTGTGACTATATTGATGATGTTAGAAATCAAAGTACCATTATCAAATGTGCCACCATTATGATTTGTACTATTATATCATGATCAACCAAAAGTGTCACCACTTTGTACTCATGTATTGTATTCAACCATGTTTAGATGATTTACGTAAAAATTATTTTTCACATAGGTGGTGGATTTAGACCCTTTGTGGTTGGTCATGGCTTGTCCTCTTAGTCCCCATTTCAAGATAGTCCTTACACTTATAATTTAGCTTCCTATCTTTTTGACAATCGAAAAAATTCCTCTCACCAACAGTGATAGAAAATCACCCAATGGTATATCCCAATTAGATCTACTCTCATTTGGGATGGCAATCTCCTCCAAAATGTGGGCCTGCTTGCCACCTAAAAGGAAAAATTGATCTAATTTCAATGATTTGATTCAATTTTCAAATAAATTTAGATCTAAATTTAACAATAATATCTATGAAACTATTTCTTATACTTTGACTAAATTAAATGCTAAATATCTTAGCTAATAGTGATTGTCATAAAATCAGATAGAAGATTGAATGATGAATTATTGATTAACGAAATAGTTCCTCAATTCAGTAAAGTTTTAAGCAGAGATACATGTAACATTTGCAAATAAGGAATCATTTGAAAGTAGCACATGTATTCTTGCATCTAATTTTATCTATTGAAGAAATTTGAATTTCACAAAAATGAATTTTACATGAAAGACATCAAATACTAAAATTGCATAACTCACGGAAATGTTACAACATAACTTTAAACATTCAATTAAACAAATTTCTCCAATTGATTCAAACCTTCAATTTCTTATTAAAACTAATAAAAATATACAAGTCTGAAATCAGATTTTTCCAGCCCTCTCAACATCCAAGAGATCCCCTTTTATAACCTCTTTCCTAAGGAATTTGAGTCAATCTTTTCTTCCACTCAATTCCCCCAAAGAAGGGAATTAGTTACAATTTTGTTACAAAATAATCCTTTATTTTCTTTTTGATCCCTTTGATCATTTTGATTTCTTCCACGTCCACACTAAAATCATATCTTATTTTGCATAATAGATCCTTCGATTTCTTCCACCTCCATGATTCATGTTCTTACTCAAACATATAGTGCTACCTCTCCTTTTCACTCCTGCCAAAACATAAATAAAATCAATGACAATTATGAAAATACATGAATTTAGAAAAAAAATGGAGATTTCAATGAAAATTTAAGCCCTTTTAGAAATCAATCAAGTCCAAAAAGCCCTCATCAAATTATTCCTCATGTTCTAATCTTTCCGACGAGCTCACATTTTCTTGTATTGGCCATTGGATGCCTAAGTTATAGGCTATGAAAAATTGTGGCTCGGTAGTCGTTGATTGAGTTCCTAGGAGAATCTCGTCTGCTGATCTACAAGCTTGAGGAATTATCCCACATGCACCAAGGGATTCAATTTTGAAGGGTTTATATTGTTTAATCTTCTCCATGTAGCTTGTTATAGAAACCACTAGGGGTATGGAACAAATCACACATGATAACCATTTAGGACTTCACATGAAGTATATTCGGGATCAGGGATCCAAAGAGTAACCAAAACTTCAACAAAACTTAAACCTAGATCTGGATGCCACCTAGGACACAATACGTCACCTAAAACATAGAATCCAAGTAGGACAACCCCTGACCATTTGAGAGACTAGATTTGACATGGAGGTGAGTTGGAGGGTGAGAAGGAGATGAGTTGGCGGGTGACATGGTCATCCGGGATCCAGGATTCTAAGAAATGTGTATTATTGAAAAACTTGGATGTCTATATTTTTTGATATACAAGTATCTAAGAAGTACGGATCCTGGATATCCAGATTTCCAGGATCCAAGATTTCTGACAAATGAGACATAAAGAAAAGGTCGGATCCATATTCCATGTAGGACAGGACGGGTCAGATGACATGTTGGAAGCCACATCATATTCAGGTCACATGTTGTTGACGTGGTCTGTGTAACCTTGATCAACAACAAGGGTACCCCCGATGAGAAGTTTCAATTAAACCTCACACCGTTTGGTATAGGGAACACATCCATATTCTATCCTGACAGCCATTGTTGGTTTAGGGTTTACTAGTTGCAGTCTGGTCCATCGGTGATGATTTATAAACTAAAGAATGATATGCAACTAATATAAGATGCAAATGCATGTGTCTGGACAAATCTAAAGTAGCCAAAAAGTAAACACAAAACCATGCAATCTCTTGTCGATGGCCTAGGAAATAGTTCACATAGAGAAAAGACAATAATGTGAGTAAATAATTGCAAACCTAGAATATTCTATCATTTAAACAATCATTTATAGTCCTATGTTCACATATTCAGAAAAATATATCCTCAGGAAAAAAAAAAATGCAGTAGCCACACATGAGAATAGTTTGCAACGTGAGATACATTCTTACACAATTACAGTGATGATCAAAGGTATCAAAATAGTTCACAACAAGTGAAACACAATAATTAGAGTTCTCCATAAAATAGCTTGGCTAAACAGGCTTCTCCTCATTAAAGTTTCAGCACTAGTACATCAAATCTTCGAGAGCCAAAAGCCTTTAATTTGAGTATAATCCCTTTATTTATTGATATTCTCCTTGACTGTTGGCTTTCCACCTTCCCGGCTCTTAACCTTTTGTTTGCAAACTTTTGTCCCTATTCTCTCTAGAATGATGAGGGAATAATGGCAGTAGAAATGTTCATAATTAATTTATCATACATCATATACATTTACATTTCAAAATTTTCTTTTAGTGCTAGTGAGACATCATGGGTTTTGGCTCTAGTTCATCTCCTACAATGTGATGAATAATATAGACATTGAGGGTCTCTCTTTCCTATATTCATGGGGCTTCCCTACCATGAGGGTGAGGGTTGTTCTTTGTCTTCTTTCATTTGTGCTTGACTCCTTTTTGTTGATTGTTTCTTGTGTGTTGGTATGATATCCTTCGTTGTAGATCATATTTATAAAGACATTGATGTGTACTAGAGAAGCCTCCTTTTCTTGATGCAAAGCATCCGTGTTTCTGTGATTTTCTCCTTCACATGCCATGTATTCAGGATCATATGTATGATCTCCTTCTAGTGTTGGTACCTAGGGGCCATTCATCACAACATAGATGAGTTGCAAGAGTAAAACCCCAAACTATGTTGTTAAAAAACATGCACTTAAACCTATGGAACTAAAAAGGTAGTTGAGTGAGGATTTTAGATATGCTTCCCTAAGTTCAGTCCCTGGTCCCTCTTGTCTTTATCGAAATATTGTGTTATTCAAGCTCCTAGGCTATTGACAATACATCAGTGTTCAATCTTGAAAATTATAACAATTGGTGAGGAATCTCATGAATCCTATAACTAAGAAGTTATATATCTCGGTGAGACCTTTCCAACAGTATAAGGAATGCACAAAATGGAGCTTAGAGTCAAAGGTTATGGAAAAAAATATGATCGATTGTTCGATGGAAAAAGATGTGTGAAGAGCCATGACACATGGTGTATCATCGAGGGAAGTGGATTCGGTACCAGTTTATCATTGAGAAAAAATAGATTCTCTATCGGTGTATAGATGATCAAAGCGGATTCAGGGTGTGTATCTAGCTTATAATAATAATAATAATCTATTTTTAAGGTCACGGCCAAGCCAACACACCAAATTGGTGTATGAGACCCCCTTGTTTATGGGACAAGGGACCCCCCTCTGCCCAGGGATTTGACTGGTAAAGTATACAAAGGTATACATACCCTACCCCCTCTGGATTTGAACCTATGACCTCTTAAGAGGAAACACATGTTCTTAACCATTATGCCCACTCATAAATAAAACTAGTGTAAGGTTTTTTTTTAAGTGTTTAGAATTTTTTATAAAAATAGTATTAAATAAAGTTTTAAAAAAGAGGAGGGCATGGTTGATGGCCCCGCCATATACCTCACATTTAATAAGTAATGCAAAGGGGAAGAAGGGTCATATGATTGCTGGCCTCCCCCTTCCATCTCATCCTAAATTCCCCACATGCCCTTTTTAAACCCACGTGGCATACTATTTTAAACCTTCAACTATTCCCCCCTTCGTCGCTTACCATTTAAAACATTATCTTAAAATCCTTTCATGACACAACAGAGCCAAATCATGCTTTTACCTCCGACATAGCGGAGCCAAATTATGTTTTTACCTCCAACATAGTGGAGCCAAATCATGTTTTTAACACCGCCACAGCGTATAAAGATCGTATTTTTACCTCGAGTTCATGGTTTTAAATGTTAAAAGGGAAGGCATGCTGTAAGTGGCCTTAAACAAAGTTTGAGCCTTGAGGAAAAGGGAGGGTTTAATGGATGATGGCCCCCCTCCTCCTTCCACGTCAACCTCCCAAAAATCACCTGTCTTAACAAAGGCACTTATAAACCATAAACCATGAGTTATTAAAAATAAAAACTCCCCTCCTTTCTTTATTACTATTTCAAATTAATGAATTATGTTTATTTATTTCACTTATTTTGAAATGTTTTAAATTTAAATCATTTTTCCTTTTAAACAATTTTAAAACAAAACATTGTGGATTGGCGTGGAGTTAAATTATGTTTAATGGTGTTGATAAGGGGGCTTTAACGCAAGCATAATTTTAAAGGTTCACAACTCACTTATACGATATCTGATTGAGGTGTCATTTTTTTGCGATGTGAAGAGAATAAGGAGATGTTTCTAATGAGAGAGCTTACCACTTCATTCAATTATTTTAGTGATTTCACAGTTAACAAGGCTTGCTTGGTGGGAAATCCTTAGTGATCGTTTTGGCATTTCTGGACTTCGGATTTTGATTATGTCAGTGGCATTGGATTCATGATCCTGCAAACATACAATCGGCCTATTTTGGGGGTAAAAATTTAAATTTGACCAGTACCCAAAATTGTGAGCAAAGACATTTTTTAATGAAAGTTTGGGTCTCACTCTTGCTACTACTTCTCTCGAATTCAGTTTCGCCAATTCCTAGAACATCTATGTTATATAGGATTTCAATCTATCCATTGGAATTGAGGTCATCCATTAGTGGATCAGAAATATTA
Organism: Picea engelmannii; assembly: GCA_009831015.1. Classification (NCBI taxonomy): domain Eukaryota; kingdom Viridiplantae; phylum Streptophyta; class Pinopsida; order Pinales; family Pinaceae; genus Picea; species Picea engelmannii. The sequence goes on along the minus strand of ML810781.1, from coordinate 93,431 downwards.
TACCATGAAAACGGCCAATTGACGTTTGGAGCACCTAATATTGATATGTGTCAGGAGGACCAATTCTCATCTGAGAAGCAATTCAAAGCCAACCTATGTCTTGTAGATGTTGCAATATACCCACCTGACAATAAATGATACTTTCCTGATCAAGGCTAATCATAGAATCAAGAGGCACAAAACACATGTGGATGTGATCGACATAATAAAACTTTCTTGCGACGCAAACAAACTTGCCAAGATTATTATCATACGTAATCAAGATTGTGACATGACATAGCTCAAAACTAAAAAACAATCATACATCAATCATCCATTCAGACATACAATGATTAACCATTGAAAATCAAAAGAACCTGACTAATGGGCACAGCGAAAAGGATCTGAGTTGGAAGAATTTAGGAGAGGCCTCAAGATGCAAGTGTCTCGTTGATACAGTCTATGTCAACGAGAAAAGAGAGTTCCTTGTCGATATGCCTTGTGTCGACGAGGGATGGAAATATTTCATTGACGTATTGGGGAAAGAAGAGAATTCTATGTTGATGAGCATTGTATCATTGAGAAATAGGGATTCATTGTCGATGTGTCAGTGGTCGGAAGCTATTCCACTACTGGTGTGTCAAAGGTCGTAAGTTGTTTTGTCTCCGATGAGAAGAAGAAAACATGAATATTTTTTAAATGTTGAAAGGCTTTATAGCGTCAGTGGGAATAGAGAGTTATCGTCGATATAGGTTGTATTGACAAACAATAGTGATTCCTCGCCAATACACCATGTATTGGCGGGTGATGGCGATCTTCAAACTTTTCAATGAGTAAGTTTGGAAGTGAAGAAAAAGAAGTTTGAGCTTCAAAACTTGTAGGAAAAAACTTCTAAAGTTTATGATGGAAAGAAACTCTAAGAGGGGGGCTATTTCTTGACTTCTAATGAATGGCTTCAATGTTGAAGTTAAGAAATTAAGGGAGGGTGTTGTTGTTGTCACAACAGACGTCAAGTTCATAGAGAAGGCAGGTCACCAATACCAAAAGGATAGACAGCAGGCTTAGGTTAAGGCACGTCAACTCGAGGTTCCAACTTACACATCTTGAGGTTTTGTATCCTAGACCTGAGATTCTAAGGAATGAGACATAAGAGAGAAGAAAGATTTTATATATTCAGATATCTGGGATCCAGGAATTTTGAAAAATCATGTTATAGGAAACTTTGGATGTCCGGAGTTCTGGATTCCAGTTGGGATAGGACAGTTTACACAACACCTCAGAATCAATGTAAGGTAGGACAAGTCAGCATGACACGTCGTATTGAAAAGAGATCGCACAAATCTGAATAAGACAAGTGGTGAGCAACTAGTGGGTAATGGGAGTTCAAGGTTCCATGAGCGAGGAGCTCATGATTCCAAATCTGATATCTAGGGTTTTTGAAAAATCATGTTATTGAATACTCCATATTTTCATATTCTGGATATCTGAATTTCTAAAAAAAGGTGCTCGTTACAAAAAAGGCCAAATCCAAATTCCACGTCGGACGAGACACGATGGATACCACACAAGTGCTAAGTAAGACACGACCTGTAAGATGACACGTAGAGCTTGATGACAGAGAGGTCGAATGGAGGAGATGACACATCGTCTACCAAATTATATGCCTTGGGGAAGCCACGTTAGACATGGCATCTGATCTGTAAATTTTCGTGGATATTCCACTAGAACAATTCATCACAATAAATCTGATAAATAATTGTAATCTTTATTATAAAGGTTATTTTTCCTTTAGATTTCCAGAATATTTAGTTACTGATTTTTCTGCTTATGCATGAAATAGATAAAATGCAAAAAATAGAGAATAGTAAAATACAATCACACCATCCACAAATAAACACAAAATATGACCCGGGAAACCCAATATGGGAGAAAACCCAACTAGAATGTGAGGTTATTCTGCTCTCTTTTCTCTAGTATAGAAATTATGCAAGTACAAAGAAAGAGGCAATTTTATGGAGTTTCCTTTGACCTGTGGCATGTATGGCTACTACAGAATCTCTCCTCTTCTGTTATGCTCACAAAATACCACTCTTATATGTTTTGCTCAGCTATGGAACAAGATACAATGCAAAAGAATGGAACCCCTTCTCCTCCTAATGGCTTAGTATTTAACATAGCCTGGTGGCCATGTAGGGGTAGGTTTTTTACTTCCTCAACCCTCAATTGTGATAGGTTTTGGAAATTCTAGAATATTCTTGAAATTACATATGTGGCTAGCCCCATATGCATGATTAATGGGGGTTGACATGGCATACTCTCGTACCATGGTGGTCAACACAGTAGGTCAACTTGCGAGAGGAATAACTTTTGCATACGAGCTCTGTTTAACACGATTTTTGCACCGTTGGAAAATCGTGTAGAATAGCATGATGGGTGTCTATATATGTTGGGAAATTTTTAACCCCAATAAACTCCATTTGATTCCTCAAAATGGCCATGGAAGGTTCTGGATCCCAATTTTCCAAACTAGGACCTGCCACTAAAATGGCCCTGCAAGCTAATTCTTCCAATATTTTCCACTCTAAAAGCATCGATATAGATGAAAAATAATATAATGATCCAATCTGGATTAGTAGTTGGAATATTCTAGTTGGTTACTCAAAAGGAACTACATCCAGATATCTAGAATTTATTAGAAATTGATTTATTTGCAAGAGATGATGTACGTGGCATTCCTGAAGTAGAAGGAGGAAACTTTCTTCTAGTCTGATGAACAGATATTTATTTACTTATTTCCTCTTCATCTTCATTTAGTATTCCACGATAAATATCCCATATGACATTCATTGATGATTCAAGGGTTTGATCATCTCCATGCTCATCTTCATTTGTTTTACCTTCTTCTTCTTCTTCTTCCATCAAAGTGAAAAATTTAAACACAATTATAAAAGTTGGACAACTATTCTCTAAATGATTTACATTATGAGCTCAGCAATAATGATCTTGAGAAAATTCTTCAATATGTATGTCTTCAGGAGAAGGGTTTTGATTATTGGGAGGTGGAGTATTTCTCTTGAAAGGAGGTCTTCGTGGCCTTCTATAGGATGAGCCTTCACCTGAGATTTTCTTTAGATCTACAATGTCATTTGAGAGGATTTTGATTATTCTTTGAAGACTATCCATCTCCATGGATTATTTATCTTTCTTTCCATATGTAGTTTTGATTATAGTTTGTTTCCTAGCAAGTGGAAAATCTCTCTTTTCTTCTATTGGTGACTTTCCTGCAATGTTCATCATTTATTTTTCCACATCTAATGTTTCCTCAAAATTTTGAGCTAATGTGGTTTTCTCGGCTCTTTTAACAAAAATGGTGATTGAAGAAGGTAGAGTTGTATTATAAAATTCAATGATTACATTGTTGGCAAGCCTAGAATCTTCGAGAATTTTATTCATTAGTGTTAATAATCTTTGATTGAAATCTTTAATTTTTCTTTAGGTTTTATTTTATTCTTGACAAGTCTAACATAAATTTTGTTGGGATTTTATCCTCACAAAATTTCTTCATGAAAGTCGTTTCAAAATAATTCCAATTGGTTATAGATCCTTATGGTAATGCAAAACACCACATAGATGTTTCTATATCAAACGTGTATGGAAACAAACATCTTCATCGTGTACATTCATTAAACTAACTTCTAAGTTGAATTTGCTTACATGATCTTCAGGTGATTCTTTGTTATCGGGATCAAAATTGGGTAAGAAATTTTCTGGATGTTTAGGAAGATCATGAGGAGCTCCTAGTACTACAACATCTCTTGGCACAAGCCATGGTCTCCTTGGTACATTAGCCATATTTATTCTTGGGGATTTCCTTGGACTTATATAAGGAGATTTCCTAGGACTTCCTTGTGAAGATGATGGGTGAGATCCAAAAGGGGCATGAGGCGGACTCTTTGGAGGAGATGGTGGCTTACCAGAATGAAATGTTGATTGAAAATCAATTTGTAAGTCTTCAGGATCTTGTATTCCCCTTAAAATGTTTGAAATATGAGCAGGGGGATAAGGTTCATAGATAAAATTAAATTCACCATCTTTTTCTTTCTTAAGTTGCCTACTTTTTGTAGGAATTGTAAATTTAATGGGCGATTGACAAGTTTCCTTGCATTGTTCTCTCATGAAGACACTAGACAATTGTAACTGAGAATTGATCAATGGAAACTCTTCAGAAAATGCAGAATCTACATGTTCAATCTGTGATGATGAAACATTATTGCTTTGGGATTCTAACTCCTGTGGATTTTCAAAAGGAATAGGAAAATTTTACATCGTGTTTTTTTTAGCCTGTGAAACTCCACTGGTAGATTTTGGGATACTCCATGGAGGTGATTTGGTACGAGATGACTGGGATAGCTTAGCAATGTGGGGTGTTCTACCATCCATGCATATCACTCAACCCTCCTTCTAGCGCCAAAATTGTTGACGATCGAAAAAATTCCTCTCACCAACAGTGATGGAGAATCACTAGATGCCATATCCCAATTAGATTTTCTCTCATTTGGGATGGAAATCTCCTCTAGAATGTGGGCCCAATTGCCACCTAAAAGAAAAAATCAATCTAATTTCGATGATTTGATTCAATTTTCAAACAAAATTGTATCTAAATCTAACAATAATATCTATGAAGTTATTTCTAAGAATTTGAATAAATTAAATATTAACTATCTTAGCTAAGAGAGATTGTAATAAAATCAGATAGAAGATTGAAGGATGAATTATTGATTAATGTAATAGTTCCTCAATTCAGTAAAGTTTTAAGCACATATACATGTAACATTTGCAAATAAGGAATTATTTGAAAGTGGCACATGTATTCTTATATCTATTTTGATCAATTGAAGAAATTTGAATTTCACGAAGAAAAAAAATTACATGAAATACATCAAATGCTAAAATTGCATAACTCACAAAACGTTGCAACACAACTTTAAACATTCAATTGAACAACTTTCTCCAACTTATTTGGGCCTTCGATTTCTTATTAAAACTGATAAAAGTATACAAGTCTCAAATCATAGTTTTCCATCCCCTCTCTACATCCAAGAGTTCCCCTTTTATAACCTCTTTGATCAAGAATTTGAGTCAATCTTTTCTTCCACTCAATCCCCCCAATTGGTTACAATTATGTTACAAGAGAATATTGTACTTTCTTTTTTATCCCTTTGATCATGTTGATTTCTTCCATGTCCACACCAAAATTATACATTATTTCACATAATAGATCCTTCAATTCCATCCACCTCCATCATTTGTGTTCTTACTCAGACATCTGGCACTATCTCTCCTCTACACTCCCGTCAAAACATAAACAAAATCAATGACAATTATAAAAATACATGAATTTAGAAAAAGTCAAAGATTACAATTAAAATTTAAGCGTTTTTAGAAATTAATTAGGTACGAAAACCCCTCATCATATTATTCCTCATGTTCTAAGCTTTTCGACAAGCTCTTGTTTGCCTGATTTGGCCATTGGATGCATGAGTTACAGCCTGTAAAAAACTATGGTTCAACATCCAATGATTGAGTTCCTGAGAGAATCTCAATCGTCGATCTACAAGCTCGGGGACTTATCCCACATGCACCAAGGGATTTAATTTTGAAGGGTTTATATTATTAAATATTCTCCATGTAGTTTGTGAGGGAAACCACCAGGGGTATGGAACACGACACACATGATAACCTTTTAGGACCTGAAACATAGTATATATGAGATCTGAGATCGAGAGAGTAACCAAAACTTCAACAAAAATAAAACCCAAATCTGGATGCTACCTAGGACACAATACATCACTTGACACGTAGAATCCAAGTAAGGAAACCCCTGACCATTTGAGAGACTAGATTTGATGTGGAAGTTATTTGGCAGGTGATGTGGTCATATGGGATTTTGGATTCTAAGAAATGCATATTATTGAAAAATTTGGATGTCCATATTTCTAGATATCTAGGATTCTAAGAAGTCCAGATATCCAGAATCTGGGATTTTTGAAAAATGAGACATAAAGAAAAGGTCAAATATGGATACCATGTAGGACAAGACAAGTCATGTGACATGTCGAAAGCCACGTCAGATTTGGGTGACATGTCAAGTTCATAGAGAATGCAGGTCACCAATACTAGAAGGATAAATAACAAGTTCACGTTAATGCACGTCATCTCAGGGTTCCAAATCACATAGCTAGAGGTTCCATATCTAGGACCCGAGATTATGAGAAATGAGACATAAGGGAGAAGCAAGATTTTGGATACAAGGATATTCAGGATCCGATATTTCTGAAAAAGCATGCAATAGGAAACTTCAGATTTTTGAATTCCAAGCAGGATAGGACAGTTCACACAACACCTCAAAATTTGTGTAAGGTAGGACAATTCAGCATGACACATCATATGAAAAATAGACCACGTAAATCTAGATAAGACAAGTGGTGAGAAACTAGTGGGTAATGGGAGGTCAAGGTTCCATGAGCAGGGAGCTCATGATTCCACATTTGGGATCCAAGGTTTCTAAAAAATCATGCTATTAAATACTCGAGATTTCAAATATTTGGATATTTGGAAAATGTGCTCATTACAAAAAAGGTTGGATTCAGATTCCACGTCAGACAGAACACTAAGGATTCCACGTGGATGCCATGCAAGCACTAAGTGAGAAATGACATGTAAGATGACACATGGAGATTGATGACAGAGAGGATGGATGGTGGAGATGACACATCATCTGCCAAAACATATGACTTTGGGAACCCATGTGGGACATGATTGCTAGCATATTCTAGTTGGGTATTCAAAAGGTACTACATTCAAATATCTGTAATTTATTAAAAAGTGTTTTATTGAAACATATGGATTTTTGGATTCCGGATATCCAGGATCCGGGAAAAATATGATTATGAAATAAAGGGAATACCTGAATCTAGATATGACAGGAACAATTATAATCATTGATTCAAAACATATGTTTAATCTTGGTCATCAATTTTATGAAAAGAAAACTAGTTCTAAAATTTTGTTCTGACCCAAGGATTCGGAAAAATTATTAATTCACGACAGAGAAGTTTACCGAACTTTTGGGTTTTCCATTATTTAACAGGTGCAGAGCAGAAATCATGAACAAGACTCAAACCATTTGTAAAAAACATAATTCATTCCAATTCCTAAAAAATCTAAACAAGATCAAGGAAAAATCAAAATGGAAATGAATATACATGCAATGTAAAAACTCAAAATTAGAATTAAATAATAATATCAAAATTTTAAATTGGGGCCCTTTTATTTTTAAAAATAAATAAATGGGAGGCTTTTGTAGGTACAAATTTTCCCTTGGAGGTCATTAAGTTTATCCCAATTAGGTCATTTATGGTTGGGGTAGGTATGCGAGGGTCTTGGGATGGATCTACTAGCACACGTGACCTAGAGAATTTCTAGGTTTTTTCACCTCACTCTTATGTAAAAGTGTTGATCATGTTGTAAAGGTTGTCATACCTATGGGAGAACACTTATCTTATGCCTAATCATGGATCCCCTTTATGTATCTATCACACATTGGCCATGGACTCTTGGATATGATTCTACAGTTTCTCATGTAGAGAGATGATTCCCAAGTCAATTTCATAGATCTCAAGGTAGTACATGGATCCCTAGGCACTGGTCACATCATTCGAGTCATGTTGGGTCTATTCTTACATGCATGGGTCCTCTCTTGACATGCCACATCCTAGATCCTTGAGAGATCTCTTCATTAATTCATTTGGAGACATATTTTCACTCGATTTGAGGGCCGACCCCTTTGGATGACCACTCTACTAGTTGTTTTGTCATGTGTGAATACATTATGACTTGGAGAGAGTCCTTCCATAGTTTGTGGAGGTTACTTATATTAATTGAGGATGTTATTTCACCTTGGAGACTTCACATGTGGACATTGGAGCTTATTTGGAGAAGTCATCTTCTCTTTTGACCTCATTTACTCCACAGGTGTGATCGTTCCATTCTTTGAGAGTAGATGTTGTCATGTTGTTGGAATTTTCTTCAATGGGGGAGAATCTTACCATGTTTTGAGGGTCTCCCCTTGCATTTGGGAGAAACATTGAAGATTTTTGGACCATAGACGACCTCCTTTCCTAAGATGGCCTCTTCTCTTGGAGGAATTAATGTACATGTGGCACATCTTTGTAATATTTTGGCTTAGTCTCTTTTAGTTAATTAGAAGTCAAAAAAAAATTGTAGTACTCCTAGGATATATCTAAGGAAAAAGAAAATAGTATTGAATGAGAAGGATGATGAAGCCTCCTCTATAAATAGAGGTTCCTCCTCTCATTCCAATTCATTGTTGTTGTTGGATACTTCTTTGAGATTACAATTTTGTTGAATATCTACTTATTGAGGCGTTGGTGTTAATTCTTGGACCTCTTCTCTCTTCGTTTATCTAATGGACTCCCCATTTATGTGAGGCTGCAATGACTAGAACAAGGTGGATGGAATTCATTTTGGCTACAAGGACAAAGGTTTCATTATAGTCAATTCCCTCAACATGAGAAAATCCTTTGGCAACGAATCGAACCTTGTGTCTTTCAACACTTCCATTTGATGCATACTTAGTTATGTAAACCCATTTACATATGACAAGTTTCTTCCTTTCGGAAGAGGTGCAAGATCCAAAGTATCATTTTCCATTAAACAATGATACTATTCACTTATTGTTATATCCCAATTTGGATGACCTCACTACAAGGAAAAGACCCTCTAGCAAAGGTTTTTGCGGAAGCCCCTAAAACAATTGCCCAAAATTCCATTTGTAGTGGAGGTCACTAGCAGAGGTGCATGGGCGGATGTTTTCGCAGAAGTTTTTTAACGGTGCATTGATAAGACTATACCACACTGGTGCACCACCAAAAATCAATGCACCAATGCTAATAGAAAATGGTGTATCATTGTAGAGTTATTTAAAAAAAAAATAGAAAACAATGTTGTGCATCATATAAAAGAAGCTCGCGGGCACCGATGTGCACTAAACAGGCGCACCGGTGCGCAAAAAATAGGTGCATCGTCTTCGCATTTTTCCTTTTAAAATTGCATAACAGTGCATCTTTGTCCATTGGGTGCACCGGTACATTCCAAACTGATGCGCTATCGCAGGTTTTTTTTTTTAATAATGGTGCATTTGCAACTGTGTGCCACTAGAAATCAATGCACCGATGCTAATAGACAATGGTGCATCATTGCAGAGTTATTTAAAAAAAATAAAAAACAATGATGTGCATCATATAAAAGAATATTGCGAGCACTGTTGCGTAACAAACATGTGCACAATATTTGTGTTTTTTCCTTTTAAAAATGCATAACGATGCGTAGTTGTCCTCTGGGTGCACCGGTGCATTCCAAAACAGTACACCATCACAGGTTTTTTTTTTAAATAACAATGTGTTGTTTGCAATAGTGAGCACCAGTGCACTTAACGCAAGCGCACCAGAACAGGGTTAAACAAAAAAAAACGGCGGTAAAAAACCATTTTTACCATTTCCAGTGCAGAGAAGCTCTCAAGCACTGGTGCCACCTTTTCCCAACTGAAGCGCAATGGCGTCGGTGCTTCTATTTCTTTCTTTGTTTTCATTTGGTTCTCAATTCATGGGATTCCAATTTTTCCATACGGTGGGAAAATTTAGTTTTTTTCACTACATCCCAACCATGCCTCCTCGATGAGAAAATGTCAGGGTAAATTCTTTATTTCTTTGTACATTGAATTTTTACCGAATTAAATTGTGAAATTGAGTAAAATTTGCATTGTTTTTCAATTTTGTTTTCCTGCACGATGCGTTCGATTTGTTCAGCTCGCACTGTGAGCGGTGCACCCTGTAAATTTTACAGGGTGCACCGAAAATGTATAGTTAATTTTTGTCAGTGCATCATAATACAGAACTCATTGGAGCGTACTTATAAACGATGCCCTAGTGCGTTCATAATAAATGACGCACCATTGAAAATAAATAGTTTCCAATAAACGGTGTGTTTTTTATAGTGAACGGACCAGTGTGTTCATAATAATATACGCATCATTGAAAATATATAGTTGTTCAAGCAGTGCATCCTTTATAGTTAATGCACTGGTGCGTACACAATAAAATATGCATCATGGACATTAATTTGTTTTTCAATCGATGTGTGGATTATATGGAACAGATTGGTGCACAAGCATGGATACATCACATCATTTAAAATTAGTGTCTATTTTAAGTGATGCGTCGTGATGAATGGAACACACCAAGGCGTTGTAGTATCTAGACGCACCATGCTTTTGTGGTACATTACATACAATGGGGTGCACCGGTGCGTTGATAATTACTACACACCCCCTAAAATAAATTGCATTTTGCAGGTGGTGCGTAAGATATGTGTGCGCACCATGGGTGGTGCATTACTGTTTTGCAGGCGCACCGAAGGTTAATTTTTTGCTTTTTTGAAAAAAAATTATGTTTGCATATTTTGAAATGTATGATGTTGATGTAATTTATATGTTAATTATGTAGAGATATCGGTGCATGGAGGAGCAATGACGGAGAGTGGACCAATACAATATGGTTCGAGAGTGGGAGGCCAGAGAGAGGGAGAGGGATTTGTACCCTCGACCTAGTACTCCAGTTACACGACTCTTGTTGAGGAATGTAGGCCTCCTCAAGTTCTACGAGGAGGCTAAATCCCTGAGGGGAATTACGCCTTTATTGTACAGTCGATCCTTCGATGGGATGTCCATCAACAGACACTCAGATTCGATCCTCGTCAGTGGTACAATCCCAATAAGGAGGATATTTATTTTATCATTGGGCTATCTACAAGAGGGCAGGATTTTCCCTAGTTTCCTGATGTCCCAGTGGGTGTTGCAGCTGAGAGTCATCTTGCATACTCTCAGAGGTATATTGCACACGATATACCTTCTCCTGGTATTTTCAAGTGGTTGGTGAACAGTTACGGATCACCTCGTTTGGTGCATAGGACGTTAGGTAACTCTCATTGTTATTATAGACCATTTCACACTTTACTGGTGATGGTCAACGTGTTATTTATGCACTTTTATATTATGTTGATTATTTGATACATAGGCCACGACTTATTAGGTGGTTTGCCATTTTCTTGAGGCAGTTTTGTATAGCACTGGATAGATGTCATGCTATGATAGATGGGAGGGTGAACTTCCCATTTGCTTCAAAGTTATTTTGTTTGTTTTTTGAGAGGTTTCCATAGATGAGGCCTAGTTTTTCTCTGTCGACCTCCTAGGCCAATGACTAAGGTGAAGATGCACATGTGGGGCGAGATGATACTCAAGAGGGGCATGTTTGATTTTCCAGCTAGGATTTACAGGGAGGCACTTCAACTATTATCCAGTGAGGTAGATCATGTGTTGGTGATGGTGTCGTGCCCTTACGCGAGGATGGATTGGCGAGGATGTCCCAACATCCTCTTCACAGCGGATGAGCCACCAGATCATCGAGGTGAGATTTAAATTAATCTTGTACTTTCATTTTTTTTTGTACTATGGGAATCGACAACTCGCGTGACACGGGTTCGATACCCGTCCGCTACCACTATAACCCCAGGTGCTTCCACGCAGCCCGCAAGAATGGAGCACAAGTAAATCAGGGTGAGAATCGACCTTGAGACCTCTTTTTACATATTTCCTTCCATTTACATGACACTTGCCAATCGGTCTACACCCCTGCGGGCATCTTGTACTTTCATTTTATTGTCTTACTTAATTCAAATAAATTTTATTCTAGCATGTTCTTTAACATATTTTATTAAATTGATTAATGAAATTGTCGATTAATTATTAACTTGTGTTATATTTTGCAGGTGTTGGCACATTCGTTGGGGACATGCCTCCCCCCCCACCACCTGATGCAAATGAGGAGATGGTTGAGGTTGCGGTAGGTCAGGGTTGTTATGATCCAAATACTCAAAATATCATAAAATTACATAATTACACACCATGTATAGAATGTCAACATGGAGTACAACTCCAATATAGATAAGTTAAACAATAACTCCTTAAAGAATAGGGAAATCCCCTCCAAATAACCCAATATCATTCATACTTCACAATTCACCATCAATAATGCATACGTGATCTCTTATATATAGTTATCCACACTTGCACATGAGGCCCCTTTATCACTAGGCTGACCCTATTACATGTACATTTAGGCCCATATATGCCCCCCCCCCACCCCGCCCCCCTTGGGGTTGCATCATATACATTTAGCCATATATATGCCCCCCTTGGGTCATAACATAGTACCCTCCTTCAAAAAGCTTTATCCTCAAAGCTTTGCATTTAAAGGTTCCACATGTGATGAAACCAAGTAATATCATTTTCTTATGTTCCTACTTTCTTCATTCCATTGTTGATGATCTATCCATCCAAAATAAATTATTTTCGGTCTTAATCCTTGGTGTCTAGTTGTTGAATATTTTTTTTCCCTTTGATTACATGTATTTTTGTTGAAGCTTCTCCAATTTGTAGTTGTTGTTGGTCTCTGATAATAGCTTGTTGAAGAGTAGTTTGATGATGCCTTGTTCCATGAATATTGACAAGTATTCCATCTTCTTCCTTCATAATGTTGATATTGTCCTTCGTGTATTCCTTGAAATGTTTCTTGGTAATGAGGGTGTCGATACAGTTTCACATTTGATGGTCTTCCTTCACTCTGCACATGCATTTCATCTTTCTTCTTTTCAGTGACAAAGGAATCCTTGGTCATCTTTGCTTGGTCTTTGATTACTCTAGACTTCGAGATAATACCATCATATTTGACATGTACATCCTCTAGATGGAGTTCAACTTCTTTAAGTATCTTCTGTTGACCTTCTTGAATCTTGTCTTCTTTCTCCTTTTGAAGCTGCAATGTGATCCTATCTAACAAATTTTGACATCCTTCTTTGATTATGGCTTGTATTTCTGATTTTACCTCATCAGTATTTAAGGATTCCTCAACCTTCATGCAAATTTCATCTTTCAGTCTTTTGGTAGATTCCTCATCCAATATTCTTCTTTCTTTTTTTATTTTGACATTTCTTCTTTTCTTCTTTCAATCTCTTAACCTCATCCAATAGTTTTTTATTATGGCTCCATAATCTACATTGTCATACAGTTGGCCTAGGTTGATGGACAGTTGGTATGGATTGTTGGTTTTCATTGATGTCAACCATTGGAGAGTGATATTGTATATTGATTTCAACCCTTAATGATTGATGTCAACCCTTGGAGAAAGTCTGGTAGTGAATTTCGATACCACAAAGGTTTGGGTAATGGATGCAAGTTTGTTTGATATATAATGATATGCTTTTTAATATATTTTAAGGTAAGACTATTCTATATGGGTAGTACATGTCATTCCATTTACGGTGGTATGTGGAACGTCACATAACTCCTCACGGTTAGAGAGTTATAGCCATGTGAAATTGGAGAACCTGGGTTTAGTTAATGGACCCAAGTTTGTTTGATGGATAATGGTATGAGTTTTGATATATTTCCAGGTAAGACTATTCTAGATGGATAGTACATGTCATTCCATTTCCGGTGGTATGTGGAACATCACATAACTCCTCATGGTTAGAGATTTATGGCCATGTGAAGTTGGAGAACCCTCATGAGTCATCTAGAAGCCCCAAAAAGTCAAAGTGGTTTAAGAGATTTTAGAAGGTAAATAATAAAGTGAAGTGATGAGTGTACTATAATTCAAAGTGAATACAAAATAAATTATTTAAATAATTAAGTTAATGGATAAATTACTAAGTTACAAGTGGTTAGAAGTGGGTTAACCCTAAAATAAGGAAAGTGGGTTAAGATGGTTAAAAGGTAACCCCTTGAGGAAGCTACATGAAAGTATAAATAAGAGGCAAGGCTCTCTCATTTTAATCA
>ML810781.1:44037-62133 GCA_009831015.1 Picea engelmannii | reverse complement strand
TATATATATATATATATATATATATATATATATATATATATATATATATATATATATATATATATATATATATATATATATATATATATATATATATATATATATATATATATATCACATCGTTGTAATTCACAATTTTTTTAAAAAGAAATTAAACTATCATGTGTGTATTGTTGTATTGAACGCACCGATGCATTTTATGTAATAAATGCATTAGTGTTTTGTATTTAAAAAGCGCACCGGTTACAACCATTTTTTTCACTGAAAAGTATCTGATTTATTTATAAAATATATTTAATAATTTTTGTATTGAATGGTAGAGGTTGTATATTGATAAAAATATGAGTGGGAAGAGTTCAAATAAGAAAATTTATGGTCGACACAATGATCACACATCTGGAAAAACAAAAAATGCAAGTTCTCTGTAAATTCTGTACAAAATTAATATGGTTGAACTATATGTAAGTTTAACTAATATGTATTGGTTAGTGTGTGTCATGCACAACCACAAAATGAGAAAGCTCGATAAGATTATTTATGATCTAAGTGCATAAGAGCGTAAAAGCTTGATGGAAAAATTGCACAGAGATGAATCAGGTGAAAGAAAAAATATTATTCAATATGATTTTTTTATTTGAATTTTCATTAATAATATACTTAGGAATATTAGATGACATGTTTCAAACAATATATTAATTCACATATGTTTAATGTTCTACAGGCACCAACAATGAGGGAAGAGAATGTCATCATAACAAAACAAAATTGATTAATATAAAATATGTAAATGATGATGAATTGGTCCTTAGATCGTCTAGAGTGGTGTTGGAGATTAATCAAAGGGGGCGAACTTTTACAGAACTATGAGGGATACAGTGGAATGAACGTATAGACATACTTTCCACTTACAATATAGAAATCAATCCAATGATTCCAAGAACCAGGTTATATCTAAACTACAAGAAGCATTTCCAGAGCAATGGTCAATGAGACCTGTCAGACTTGCAATATCAAAAACATATAACAACAAAAAAAAATCATTCAAAAAGTAATATTACAAAGTATTCATTTATTAATATATCAATTTTGTGATATTTAGTTTTCATATATCAATATAAAAATACTTTATTGCCATGTTTTTTTTTTTTTTTTATCGGGAAAATTATGAAAATCCCATAGGACCAACGAGATGATATCCGAAATATGCCAGTAGAAATGTCCAAAAAAGTGAACAAGGAGATGGTAAAATAAATGTGTTAGAAAAACAAGATCACGGAGCAATAAAATAAAACAAATGCGGAAATAAAACACAAAAGATACACAATACAATAGAGACATGGATATATGCAGCTCACCCAGTGTGGGTTGCGTCCACCATAGAAATTGGCAAGTCCTTCCTTTATTATTATCCAACAAATGAAGGGATACAACCTATAGCACACTCGTTGTAACTTCCTCTTATTTCTCTCACAATCTCCTCACTCAGAATACAATATTCGCAATGATACATAGCCGCAATACATTTCCCTCATAAAAGAGGGTTGTCTTCTAGGGAAAAAAACCCGAACATAATTTCTACCGTTAGATATGCGACCTTATAATGAACGGTCCATATTTACTATGAAATTACAATATACATTTAATGGCAATTTTTCCTTCAGGGGTTTCACCCCCGAACCCTGTAGGGGGGGTAACCACCCCTTGCACTCCCCCATGTGGAGGAGTGTACATTCTTCCAGGGTGTAAAGTCTTCATGTGGTACAAACACGGCTCAAACCAAAGACCTCTAAATCATGAAGATATTCGAGCTCCACAACCAACAATCTCCCACTTGGAGACTGATCTCAACAACTCCACTGTTGTTGTATCTACTGGACTATGATCCTTCTTAGACCTAGAAAATTTCTCATCTTCATCTTCGTACTTGAAGACCAACTGAAACTGAACAGAAACTCATTTTCTCCCTGGTTACTCACTTAATTAACATGTCTGTAGGATTTTGGCTAGTGTGTATCTTTTCCAAATTCAAATTTCCATCTTCCAAGACGGATCATATGAAATGGTACATGAGTTGTATATGCTTAGTCTTCGAATGGAAGGTTGAGTTCTTTTCAAGATGAATGGCACTCTCATTGTCATAGTACAACCTGCTATTATCTTGCTTCTTTCCCAATTCCTCCATAAACCTTGGTAACCAAATCATCTCTTTACTAGCCTCTATAGCAACAACATACCCTGCCTCTATTGTTGAAAGTGCAACAACCTTTTGTAGTTTTGAAATCCAACTTATTGTTGTTCCACTTACAGTAAAAACATACCCCGTGGTGCTCCTCTTGCTATCTTTATCACCTGCCATATCTTAATCAACATATCCATGTAGAACAGTGTATGAACCTTCAAAACATAATGCATGAGTGGCAGTACCTCTCAAATACTCGAGAATCCACTTTACTGCCTTTCAATGTTCTTTACCTGGATTGTTCATATACCTACTCACAACTCCCACTGCATGTGCAATATCTGGTCTTGTACAAAGCACCGCATACATCAAGCTACCAATTGTTGATGAATAAGGGACCCCGGACATGTATTATATCTCCTCCAATGTCTTGGGACACATTTCGTTAGTTAATTTGAAATGACTGGCCAAAGGTGTATGAACTGGTTTTTCATTCTGCATTCTAAACATCTCTAACACTTTCTCTATGTACTCACCCTGAGACAATGTCAATTTGTGATTTTTCCTGTCTCTTGTTATTCTCATACCAAGGATTTTCTTTGCAGCACCCAAATCCTTCATCACAAATGAATTATCTAATTTCTTCTTGAGCACATTTATATCCTGCATATTAGACCCTGCAACAAGTATGCCATCTACATACAATAGCAAGATAATATAGCTTCCATTTTTTAGCCTTTTAAAATAAACACAGTGATCAGAATGACATCTACTATAACTTTGTTATGTCATAAACCTATCAAACTTCAAATACAAATGCCTTGGAGCTTGCTTTAGGCCATACAAACTCTTCTTCAACCTGAATACCAAATTATCCCTCCCTTTGACCTCATACCCCTGTGGTTGTTGCATATAAATGTCTTCCTCCAAATCCCCATGGAGAAAAGTTGTTTTACATCTAATTGTTCAAGATGTAAATCTTCTACTGCCACAAGACTTAAAATGGTCCTAATTGAAGTCATTTTAACAACATGAGAAGATATTTCATCAAAATCTATACCTTTCTTTTGTGCAAACCCCTTTACAACAAGTCTAGCCTTGTACTGCTTTTTGCCTCCATCTTCTTCCTTCAACTTGTAAACCCATTTATTATGTAATTCTCTTTTTCATGTAGGCAACTTAACCAAATCCCAAGTCTGGTTATTTACTAGGGAATCCATTTCATCTTTCATTCCTTGCTCCCACTTCTTTTTGGTGTCTACCTGCATTGTCTCTTCATAACATTTTGGTTCACCATAATCAATCAACAATAAATAATGCAATGAAGAAGAGTATCGTTCAAGGGGTCTACTTAACCTAATAGATCTTCTAACAACACTTGCAGGAGTTTGAGGTACATGTTCCTCCTGTTGTTGTACATTTTGATTTTTTGATTCCTTTGGAATTTCTTTTTCAGTGATCTCATCAAGCATTGTGTATTCTAGTTTTTCTTTTTCTTGTATCTTTCTCTGCAACTAATCTTTGTACATGACCTTCTCATTGAATATTACATCTCTACTCCTAATGATTTTGTGATTTTCATAATCCCATAAGCGATAACCAAAATCATTAACACCATATCCAATAAAGGTACACTTCTTGGATTTTGCCTCAAGCTTTGTTATATTTTTTTTTATCAATATGGACAAATGCTTCACAACTGAAAGTCTTCAAAAAATAATAGTTTACCTTTTTACCTATCCATGCCTCCTCTGGAATTCCATCATCCAAAGAGCTTGAAGGTCCTCTGTTTATTAAGTAAACAACAGTATCTACAACATATTCCCATAAATTTAAGGGCGGACCAACATGCAATCACATACTCCTTGCACATTCCATGATTGTCATGTTCATCCTTTCTGACACACCATTTTCTTGTGGTGTTCCTGGAACTGTATTCTCTCTACGAATCCCATGGTATGAACAGTAAGAATCAAACTCCTTGCTACAATATTCACCTTAGTTGTTTGATCTGAGACACTTCAACATTTTTCATGTCTCATTCTCAACCAAAACTTTTCATTTCTTAAAAGTATCAAAAACATGATACCTTAGTTGGTCCCCATACATCTGTATGAACAAGCTCTAACCTTTCACTCTTCTTTTCTTTTCCGACTCTGAGAAATCTGACTCTCTTATGTTTTCCATAAACACAATGCTCATAGAAATCCAAGCCAATTTGTTTAAGATCTAACAACAAATTTCTTTTGTGAAGTATATGCATCCCCTTCTCACTCATGTGTCCAAGCCTATGATGCCACAATGTCGTATCCACTCTTGTAGAAGCTAAATATATAGAAGAGTCAGTATTATCAGTACATAAATACAATGTACCTACCTTTTCTCCTTTTGCTATCACCAGTGATCCTTTGGTGACATTCCAAACCTTATATGTAAATATGGATATACAACCTTCACTTTCCAACTACCGTGTTGAAATTAGATTTTTCCTTAGATCTGGAACATGTTTTACCTCTTTCAACAACCATTGGTTTCTATTGCTTTGCTTTATTTTTACATTTCTCATTCCAACAATTTTGCATGGTGCATCATCACCCAAATGAACCTATCCAAAATGGGACGAAAAACCATGACCAGAGACAGAGTTACTTACATCCATGGCCAAGTCGTTCCAGCTTTCTGGCAATGAGCACAAGATTAGAAGAGCCCTGACCTCATCATCAAAGTTCACTTTTACAGAACTTAGTTAATTAGTAACTGTATTAAATTCATTTAAATGCTCTGCAACAGACCCACCTTTTGACATCTTCATATTAAATAATCTTTTCATTAGAAATACCTTATTGGACATCGATGGTTTTTTATATAGTTTAGCCAATGCATCCATCAACTCCTTCACTGTCTTTTCTTTTGAAATATTGAAAGCCACTGACGCTGCCAGGCTTAGTCGTATCATTCTTGGTGCCTTTCTGTCAAGAACCTCCCATTCTTCATCCTTCATGGTCATCGACTTCTTTGCTATTCCACCCAATGGTAGGAATAGATCCTTTTGATATAAATAATATTCCATCTGCATCTTCCATAACTGGTAATTTTGGCCATTAAATTTCTCGACCTTAAACTTTCTATCTTCCGCCATTGCTCCCACTCGAACCAGGAACCCTCTTTTCCTATGAGTTACCTTTTGCTCAAATACCAATTGTTATAAAAACAGGATCGTGGAGCAATAAAATAAAACAAATGCGGAAATAAAACACAGAAGATACACAATACAATAGAGACACATATATACGTGGTTCACCCAGTGTGGGCTACATGCACCAAAGAAATTGACAGGTCCTTCCTTTATTATTAGCCAACAAATGAAGGGATACAACCTACAACACACTCGTTATAACTTCCTCTTCTTTCTCTCATAGTCTCCTCACTCAGAATACAATATTCACAATGATACATAGTTGCATTACATTTCCCTCATAAAAGAGAGTTGCCTTCTAGGGAAACAAACCCTAACATAACTTCTATCGTCAGATCTGCGACCTTATAATGAACAATCCAGATTTACTATGAAATTACAATATACATTTACAAGGCAATTTTCCTTCCGGGGCTTCACCTCGGTATGGAGAAGTGTACATTCTTTCGTGGTGTAAAGTCTTTGTGGGGTATAAACACAGTTGAAAATAAAGACCTCTGAATCAGGAAGATAATCAGGCTCCATAACCAACAAAATTGACATAATTGCATTACAAAAGGAGCTATCTCAACAACAACGTGCTTCAAATGTATGTAATCATTGAATTTTTCTATTAGGTACAAATAATTAATTTAGCATTAAATATTAATTTTTAAATAGTCTCTTACACTAAAGAAAAGAAAATGGAACTCATTCTGCACATAAAACTGGGCGACAAGGAAGAAAATGGTTGATAGCAAAGTTTGTGAGTAATTATTGTTTTCTTATAACAACTTAAGGTTTTTTTTTTTGTATATTTTAAGTTGTTTTACAACAGCGATCCTTGAATGTCTTCAAAGAGGTGCTAAAATAGAAAGAAGAGCCATCCGAAAAATTGATTGGCATTGGGTTAATTAAGGGTTGTGAGTATATGTTGGTCTATCAAAAATTAATTGTGGAATTTGTAAGTATAATCTATGTTGTTTTACTTCTATCATTTTATAATTAATGAAACAAAAATAATACTTTATATTAAATCTATAATTTATCATGGGGTATAAAACTTGCAGAAAACATAGTATGGAACTGAGCCAACAGAAGAATTGTTGAAACAAGGCACGAGATTTGATTTCAAACATATGTGTATGATTCATAAGTCAATTCTTGTTTGCAGGTACATTGTTTTTCAATTTACGTTCATGTATATTATTTATTTCATTTTTCATTATTCTCGCCAACGTAGGTAGATTCATTACAGTTTATTTGTATGTTTGTAGATGGAACTTGAAGAAGATGAAAACAATCGAGGCAATCAACCAAACATTCAACAAAATAACCCAAGGCAAGGAAGTAGCTCAAGCACTAACAACAGTGCCAGTGAAAAATGATGACCAATATATTTGGATATCAATGCAAGCAGCAATTGTATTTTTTTGAAATAATTGTCTGTGAAAATCAAACATTTTTGTTTAATGTAATGGACATAGTGTCCCAATTGAAAGATAGGGAATAACCAATAAGTGTCTCATTTTGCATGACAAAGACCCTCTTACTCATATAATAAAATATGTTTTAATTTATTATATTGTGTTGTCCAATGTCATTGTGAAATGTCACATCATTGATTAAATATATGGATGACTAAATATTATAACGAAGAGATGCAAAATATGATGATATAACAAATTAATCCAAACATCATATCCAAATTCACTAATCAATATATAATATATATGTAATTTTTTTATAAATAACGGAATTAAAAAATAACAATAATTGCACTATCACAGGTCGATGTTTCTCGGTGCATTTTAATTATTAATCTCATCGATGCATTTAATATTAAAACGCATTGGTGTGTTTCATAAGAAATCTGCACATGTGATTTTATGTAATCAATTAGCATTGGTTTCAATATTTATTTAATACCACAAAATTATATTAAAAAATTGGCCTTCGGAGCATTAAGCGTATACGAAGCACCGGTGCTTTTGTGTTATTGATAAGCATTGGTGCTTTAGGATTATTGATAAGCACTGGTGCGTTTGTGTTATTAATACGCATCGGTGCTATTGTGTTATTAATAAGCATCGACCCTTGTTTGTTACTAAAAAACATCGATGCTTTCTATTTTTAATGCACCGGGGGGGGTTATAGGTAACACACCGATGCATATTATTTTATACAGCATCGATGCCTTCTCATTAATAACTCACCAGTGCGTTCTAAAAAGAAATCCCTAGTGCTTAATTATTTCTAACTCTCCCGGTGCATTTTACTGTTAAAGCCCTGGTGCTTATAAGACAAATGCCCCGGTGCTTAAATATTTTACTACTCCGATGCTTAAATATTTTACTGCCCCAGTGCTTGAATATTTTACTGCCCCGGTGCTTGACTCTAAGTGTACAACACCCGTGCGGTGCGTGTATGTGCGCACTGGTGCTTGTACCTCATAAAAATGCATTGATTTGTAAACATCCGCTAACACCTCCGGTCACCCAGATTTTTTTAGTTATAATCAAGTTTCATTATAGTATCTGCAAAAACATCCACTATAAAAAACAGATTTTGACAATTTTGTAACACTAGAAACCTTTGTTATAACCTCCGCTAAAAGGTATTTTCCTTGTAGTGCATGAAGCTTTTGTAAATGTCTCTAGATCATGAGTCACTGAAACTTGGGTCAAAAGAGAAGAGGCTCGTTGGAACTATGAACATGTCTGACATTGATCTGAAGGATCACTGACAAGATCACCAACTACTTCTCATGTTGAATGGACCCATCTAGGAAGTGGTGGTGTTGGTGCAGGTTCAAGTTCAAATGACTCATCTGGAGGAAGGTGAGTAGGCATAGGTGGATTTTCATCCTCACTATCATCATATGAAGAAGAAGAAACCATAATAAGAATAGAATAAGGCACGGGCGTCGAAGATGGATCGTAGGTCAAAGAAGGCACAAACGTTGAATTAGGCTCGTAGACCAAAGAAGGCACAAATGCCAAATTAGGATCGCAAGTCGAAGAAGGCACAGACATTGAATTAGGCTTGCATGTTAAGATATTTTCATCAAATTTAACATCTCTTCTAACAATAATTTCATTACAAATTTACAATGTGGTTGAAGAAGTCTGTAACCTTTGACATCTTCAAAATAACCAACAAATAAATACTTCTTGTTTTTATGTTGCAATGCTTTCATTTTATGATCGGGAATGTGAGCCCATGCTATATTACCAAATACACAAAAGTGACTTACATCTGGCTTAAGTTTAGTTCATGCTTCTTCCGGTGTTATATTTTTAAGAGTCTTTGTGGAAGTGTGATTTACTATGTAATTTGCACATTTAATGGCTTCCACCCAATACTTTAGAGTTAATCCCTTAGATTAGATCATACAATTACCCATTTCTTTTAATGTGTGTTTTTTTCTCTCAACAACACCATTTTGTTGTGGTGTATATGGAACAATGTGTTGCATTTGGATTCCATGTGCAGTGCAGTGACTTGTAAAATTATTGTTCACATATTCGCCTCCATGATCTGTTCTTAACCTTTGAATTTGATGYCCAAATTGTTTTTCTACAACGACCTTATAGGCCAAGAGCTTGTCAAAAACTTTTCTCTTAAGTTTTAAGAAGTAAACACAAGTSTGTTTGGAAAATTCGTCATTGAAAGTTAAGAAATACTTGCACCCAAAAAAAAAGGAGAAGAAAGCGGACCACACAGGGGTCATGGCGTGCTAAGAGGCATGTTTGTCAAAACTGTCTCAATGATGCTTGTCGAGAACACAACCGACAGAAACACCATCTCTGCATGAAATAAGAGGAAGATCAGTCACCATCTATTGATTACATAGTTGTTGCAATGAGCAATAGTTTAGATGACCAAACTGCTCATGCCAAAGCTTGCTGAAGTAATTGCTATGACAAATAAAAACTGATGGAAAAGATGATGGCCCATAGCTGTCAAACTTGTACAACCTGGCAATATCACCAACAATCCTAGTTGCAAGAACATGCTAAGGATATTTTAGATCCTTGATTACAACTTGGTGAGGTGAAAACTCTATGGTTTTACCTTCACTTGAATGAGTGATTTGATATAATGATATAAGGTTGCAAGAAATTCTTGGAACACATAATACATCATTGAAATGACCATTATCTACCTAAATTGTTCCAGACCCTACAACACGAAGAGATCTATCATCACCAACAAATATTTTCTTGGTGTTACATTCATTTAGAGCAAAAAATATGGCTTTATCCTTAGCCATATGATAATATGCTCCAGAATCAATAAGCCACTCATCAAAAGAAGAAGTAGAAGTTGCATTGAAGGAAACCAGAAGCAAAAAGTGCATGTCGATGAGAAGAAAAAGAAGAAGAAGTAGAATCTATACTGATGTTGTGCTTATTCATCGTTGCTTCTAAAGTTGCCATCTTCTTAAAACCTTTGGACTTGTCATGACCATCTTTCCTACAAAAGTTGCAATGTCTGTCAATTTTCTTACTTTTATATTTTGCTCCTTTGTCACCATTAGAAGCGAAAGTTGGTTGAGTGGGTTTGAGACCTTTGTTTTTCTTGTTGTTGTGGTGAGGATGTTGCTTCCTGAGATTTTTGTATTTATCTTTTTGTCGGGCCACTAAGGCTTTGTTGGAGGTGCATGCAGTGTTAATCACTCCAAGTTGCACAAGCTTATCTTTCTCTCTAATCAAAGCATCACAAAAGGACTCAAGAGTCAGTTTTTGATAAGAAGTCCCTAGAGCTTCTTTTGTGGCATAGAACGTAGATACACACATTGAATATGCACTACCAAGCTTAGGAAGAATAATATACATGCAACACTCATCATCCAACTTTATGGTACACTTTTCACATCAAATTCTAAGTTTTTTGAACTTAGATAAATAGTCTTCAATGTAAGAAAAATCATTTGGACTTAAAGTCATTATCTGATTTTTTATCTGGTGGGCTCGAATAATATTGTGTTTATCAAACACAGATTCATTTTTTTCCGAATCTTTATTGGGGGCTTCAAGTCCTTAAAGGTGAAACCTTAAATTAGGAGAGATGGACATTTTGATTACTCCACGAGCTTCATCCTTCCTATTAATCCATTTGACATACTTGTCATAATCAGTGGGTTCTTCTTCTTTTCCCAAGGTAATATGGTACATTCCTTTACTTCTTAATAAATCCTCCATAAGGGATTTCTATTGGAAGTAGTTGGTGTTGGTAAGCAAAACATCACTAGGAGAATATATATTAAATATGTAGATAACATGGATTTAAAATCTAAAATTGATGGTCTAGATGGAAATATCTCGAAAAGTTAGGTTGTTTAAAAGAAAATGGCACTGAAAATGGACTTTAGATGTGGAAGTTATGTTGTTTTGAAAAAAAAGCATAAATGGTAACCAAAGAGCCACATGGTAGGTAAAAGTTGGTCCACGTGGTGATACCCCTCCTAGTAACCTCACTTTTACAAATAAGTTGTTTATGAAGTTACTCACTTTTACAGAATAAGTGAGGATCACTTTTACAATGAAGTTACTTTATAAAAGAAAATTGCATGCAAAATAAATAACTTTAAAATAAAATATTGAAGCTACTTATAATGATTCACTTTTATAATTTAAGTGAAATACACTTTACAATAGATGCATGAACTTTTTCAAAAAAGTAACAAAAAAAAGACTTGAACTCGAGACTTCTTACTTAATAAAACAACTTTTAACCAAGTGATCTAGTGCAAAACATATTGTATTGTTTAGAAGGAGGATTGGGGGTGTTGTCGTTATTGTGGTGGTGGTGGAAGATGACCTTGGAGAGCATGCTCATAAAAAAATGTTTTCACACAAAAAAAATCACTTCTCAATGACAACAAAGGTTAGATCTCGGTTAGCTTATCCAGAAAATGCAAGTTTTCCCTCTATTTATGATTTACTAAGATCACACAAAGCGCACAACAGAGAGCACACGTAGACACGAAAACCATTTCCGATCTATTTCCGATTTGCTAAGATCGCACAGGGCATGGGGAAAAGAGCATACACGGATCCAAAAGAGTAACAACCCGAAAATGAAAAACATAAAACTGAAATAAAACCGAAATAATAACTCGACAAAAATTTAAAAGAACGTATTCGGGTTTTGTACCTCTAGATTTGACTAAAATGGTTGCATTTTGGGCAAACAAAAACCTTTTCAAGTGAAATGAAAAATATTCTTCGTTGAAATGAGCTCTTCAGACACAATGGAACTATCCTCTCAACTCATAAGTGTATGGAAATGGTGGAAACCATAGATGAACACAACTTCACGATTTCGATCTACAACAGGAGCGGGTCATGAAATGCACTTTGATACCATGTTCAACAACACAAGTATTCTCATAGATGATGAACACATTCAATAACCACTCACATAACTCGATCAAAGATCAACACACCGATGTTTTCACGTGGTAAAATTCCTATGGGGAAATATCCATGACCCCATCCAACGTGGCCACTTGGAGCAATTCATTAATGCAAAAGAAAATTTTACAAAGAGATTTGCAAGAGAGTTTCTCATAATCGATCATTGGCAAATGACCCTTCGTTCTCTTTAAATAGAGATCGTGGAGAAAACGGGTGCTAAGCCACGAGTCAATGTAGTTGTTAAGATCGAGGAGAATATGAACCATCAGATCACTCTATGTCGGGAACATATCGTGACCGCCGGATTTCCTAACTACAAATGCATATTAATGCATACTAAAGAAACACACTAAGAAACACACTTTTTCCTAACGACACATTAGACCAGGTTGATCTTAACTAACTCTTCAGTGTCTAAATGAATACTAAAGAAACACATTTTTACCTAACAACACATTAGGCCAAGTTGATCTTAACTAACTCCTAAGTGTCTAAATATCATAACAAAACTCTTGTTTCTCCATCCTTGACCAAGAAAAAACTTCAAAATATCACGCCATATACATAAGTGTTCAAGTGCCAATAATTATTCATGTCTCATCATGTTGGACACATTTTCAAACTCCACCCTCCTCCTCCACCTTAGCCAGATGTCCTACAATACTGACAATGTATATGACTTGAGCTTAGCTCTTACCAATTGATCGTCAAATCAAGGCTACATCCTTTTAGCAATAGACTTTTTCCTTCTTTCTTGGCTCATCCAATTGAGACTAATTCAAATTTACACTGCCCAACTTCTTTATAGTTTTGATCAATAGTTATCCCAAGTTAGAAATTTGTTTTTCTTAGTTAATTGTAGGTTCTTTGATCAACATGACTCACACTCACCTTTGTTCAATGTGATTATATATTGGCTCCAATCAATTGTAGAAACATGTTTTCATAGAGTGGTCTTATAAATATCATCATTTCCAACAACCAAATCAAGACTTATCCATTATTTTTGGTAGTACCACTCCTTCAAGCTCATGATGCCTCGTGTGCTTTCTCTTTTCCATAATTCCTGCTCATTCAACACTCAATTGGCAGATCACATAATTTGAATTTGCAACCATGAAAATTGAGCTTGAAAACAAAACTTTGCAATAGAAATGACATTTTTTTTTGTAAATAAAAAAAAGTGTATTACCTTATGCAATCAAAAAGTGACCTATCTAAGAGTACATCAAGACTTGCCACATGTATGGAAACCAGAACAGGTGGTTGGCACTATGCATAGACTAGAAAGCGACACATGTCTGAAACCATAACAACTTGCCACTTGTTCTGCCACTTGCATGGAAACCAGAACAGGCGGTCAACATTGTTCATTGACCAACTAGTGAACCAGAGTTTAATGGCAGTAAAAAACATTGTAGCTAAGACCAAAAAATTAACATTAAAAAAGATAGACATGAGGTGAGCCTAGGCTCTCTTCCTGGCGAACTGTGAAGGCGTATGGCTGGCAGCATGTCGGGCAACGACTCTTCGTAGGCTCACTTGAAAAGGAATCAAACAGAATATCCAAGAGCTTATTGAGGATCTTTAGTTGTGCAAATTCTCAGCCAAGTCCCTCCTCATCTCGAAAATGATGGCCAAATGTTCCTCCGTGAGCTTGCATGATCTGGGTGGGTCGTGGTTGTCCAGAACCGGTTGCATTAGCACTTTTGTGTGTAATTCCTTGCTGGGTGGGTTGTGGATTTCCTCCTCGTTCCATAATTCGCCCCATTTGATCCCTATGTATTCCACGTTGGGTCGATAGAATTCTTGCAGCAATTTGACATTAGAGGAGGAAGTTCCTCCTCTACCATACAACCTATCATGACCAGCTCCCGGGAATTCAAGGGGATTTTGATACTTGTTTGTGTTATCTGTTCATCGATGGTATCCTGCAAGTTATGATGAATCTCCTCCTCCACTATGCATCCTCCATAGGTGGGCATTGGAATAGGTGAGTGAAGCTCTACCTGGGCATCCATGCCCCAGTTTTGATCAGAGTGGGGAGAGTGGGTTGAGTTGCTTCCTGGAAAGGGAGAGAGAGCAGTAGGTCCAATGCGTCGGTGCCTGCCTACTTGAATGTAGTAGGTCGGCCCACGCTTGGACTTGCCTCTCTCACAAGGCATGACAAAGCTGAGCTCGTGGGGGGAATAATTCACAACAGAAAGGCCAGAAATGTTTGGGATGGATAAAAGGAAAATTACAGAGGCCTGGGAAATCCAAAGCTTAACAACCAGAGGAAAATGAGAGACTAAGGACAAAATTCGAAGATAATGGAAACAACGGGGAAATACATGTGTGATGATGAGTGAGGTGATGGCTAATGAAGCCATGAATGCCAAAGTGTTGTGGGTAGGATGCATCGTACCAATACAAGTGGGCCAAACTTGAAGCACCATTAGAGTTGTTGAACTGTCCCGACGCTCTAGGCTCCAGCCAGAGTAAATGCTAAGCATTTTGAGTGATCTGAGGAGGATGTTGGCGGCAAGGGGAGTTAACTGCCCTTGCTACCAACGCGCCATGTGACATGAAGTCGCCAAGTGTCACCCCATACGGGGGGCAATAGAAATGACATTGATCAACAACATAGTGCTCCAATAATTCCTTGCATTTGAGTAAGATAATGATGAGCTCAACATGATTTGTGATTAAGAAAATGTTTAGGGATAGATAGTGTCGATCCATATTTGAGCACTTGGAAAAAAGCCATGTGCACCATTGTTTCAACATTATTGTTTGACTATATTGTACTAAATACACAATATTGTTCACCATCTCATGCTTAAAACATTGAGTTGTAAATGTAAAAAAAATAAAAATTTGAAGGCTTGGGTCAGCTTTCAAACTACATCAAGTAGTTTTTTATACTCAAATCACCTATGTTATAAGGGAATTGAGTGAGATTTATATATCTACTTTTCTATATTATAATATTTGAAATCTCTTTATCGACTATTTAACAAACAACCATATATTTGTCTCGTGTGATTGTGTTTTGCTTATGTTTCTATTACACATCTATCTAGTATAATAATGACAAAATTGGGCTAATAAAGAATAGTTTTATGCTTTAACATATGTATTTATTTATTGTGTTGTTTAGTTAGCTTCACTGGTCTACGACACATGTTGTGTTCACACCACAACTAGTGAGAAATTTATTTTG
Source organism: Picea engelmannii (assembly GCA_009831015.1). Taxonomy (NCBI): domain Eukaryota; kingdom Viridiplantae; phylum Streptophyta; class Pinopsida; order Pinales; family Pinaceae; genus Picea; species Picea engelmannii. The sequence goes on along the minus strand of ML810781.1, from coordinate 47,149 downwards.
TGTATTGTATTGTTTGACATCCTTAGGTGTCCAAGGGTAGGGCTAGGCCCCTATATATCTAATAAACACTCCATATACTTCATCAATGGTGTAAAAAAAACAAGTTTGTTACACACAATGATGACGGGATAACACAAAGTATTGAGAATGTTAATTTTGAAAGCTTGACCATTTCGTGAGATGTGACCTAAATTAAGTGTGTCGAGGCTTAAGAAAGTTGAGACTACAAGGGTCCTATGAATGTTTATATATGGATACAGGTAATTACATGTAATGTACCTAGATGACTCCCTTAACCATTAGGGCACTCTATACACAATTTATTTTTCATTAACCAACTGTTTCACCTACTGTGAGGTTGATTTTCCCTCCAACAATGAGATAGTCGAAAAATCATATGCAAATATAAAATATCAGTGGAATTAAGATTGCATATACATAAGTCATTCAATAATAGTTGAAATCATGTAATCATGCCACATATTGAAAACAAAAAGTATTCCACGCAAGACAAATATGAATACTTATCTATAGTTAAAGCTAAGTCCACCAAAGCAATTACCAAGGAAGGATTCAAGATTCAACCATAGGAATCAGCTATGAATTACCACCCAAAGTTAGGTCATGATACCAATAGGGTGAAGGAATATCCTACAAGGTTCTAATATCACTTAGTCCAACCCATTGCTTTCATGACAACCAATCTTCTCGTTATAGAGCAATCCAAGCCCTCATCCACCCATTGATCAACCATGTCACTCTCTTCCATTTCCTTGTGCAACACAAATAAGATATTTCCTTTCTCTACTCAATAGTCCCTCAAGGATCTTCTTCCCCTCCATTGCTCCTTTGAGCTAGGTAGATATTGGTGGCCACCCACCTATTCCACTGGCTTAAAATACAGTTTCCATCTTAGCAGTTTTTCTACAGTTTTTTTGGGTCTTGAACTTTTGGGGCCATTTTGAGGCCTTAAACAATGTTTTTTTTTGGCCTTGAAGCACCTAACAGAAAATTGAAGGCATGTAATGGGTCATTTGAAATGTGTACTCCTCGAGTATACCTTTCTGACGGGCTACTGAGAACCCTAAATAAAGACCGTATGCAAAAGTAATGCCCCAGGGAAGTTGACGTATCAACTAACCACATCGGGGCCCACAATTTTTTTGGTGTTTCGTCTTTTGGGGTTAGGGTTTTTGATGTTTAGTGTTTTCGCATTGATGCTTTATGTTAAAAGACCTTTTTGACCTCATTGTAATCATCTTCTTGCAAATGTGCGTAGTCGTCGCATCTATTCTCAAAGATAAGCTACCACCATTCTAGTGAGTTCATTTCACTATATATTTTTACAGTTCTTGCATATTTTGTTCATTAATAGAAATTAAGTATTAGTGTATCTCTGCGTTTTTTTCCATATTTTTGTGTTTTATTTTGTCCTTTCATAAATTTGGATAATCCTTAGTGCAAGTGGAAAGATTCCAACTACTCATTTCCTTCTGGGAATAACTTGGAAGAGTGACACTTGGCCCAATTAATCTGCAATGAGAAACAATAACAAGGTTGCAGATTTAATGGTGTTTGCTTCTACAACCATGGGCATTTGAGCCATGGTTCTCCCCTCAAAACCATCCCATTCCCTCTCATATTATTATAAGTAAATTCCTTACTTAATTTATCACAAACCACAAGTGCATGGGGTTCTCTTACCATTTGCATGCATACCAATCATGGTTTCAAACAAGTTTTCTCCATCACCAAGAAGAGGAAAAGTCCCCATAAAATGGAAAAGGAACATTGATTGGATAAAGAAAGAATGATAATAATTATGTTGAAGATTCCTAGGGTTTTTCACAAGATATACTCCCCAATGCATGGAGAGTACATGCCCTTCCAAGAAGCATGGAGAGAACATAAAAAATAAATCTCAAGCCAAGATTGATGGGAAATCTTTGTAAGGAAGCATGGGTTAAAAGGTAGTACTTCCCAAAGGACAAGTGTTAAGGTCAAATCACCCATGCAACCCCTTTACTCTTCCTCTCTTGTGGTATCATAGTCTCCTTGTTGCTCTCTCAATAAACCTTTTTGGTGGATATCATATCATTATATATTCTTTTATACATAACTTTACATAACATAAACACACCATGACAAACATAACAACCACACCATAATCCTACCACACTACTAGGAATCTTAAGCATTCACTAGTTGGTTCTCGGCCTTGGGCTCCACATTGGGAACCATACACACATATTTACATTATGGATCATTATAATGCAACCCACATGGCTTGAGTCCCATCATATAAACTACCTCGTACAAATAACACATTATTCAACATATTACATTTTAGGGGCCAAAATTGGGGTAGTACGTGACACAATGGTTGTTACACTCTCTCAAAGGTGATTAAGGAGAATACAAAACAATGTATGGTGTAAAGTCACTTAATTTATGTGTGGTGCATCTCATACCAAAAATAATGTTGAAACCTAAGGTTTGCCGCACCAAATTCACTATGTAATGACAATGAGCTCTCATAGGGAGTGAGCCAATCTTGGGGCAAAAGGATCATATTTTCGACCACAAATATGATAAGAACTCAATAAAAATTTCAGGGTTGATTAGAGCTCCACCACGATCCAAGTTTCATGCACGATGGAGCAATTATCTTAGGGTTTTTCTCAATTCTAAATCAACCCAGATCATTAAAAAATCGATTAGAATTTTCGATCAATGAAAACGTTGACCTCTTATATCACTATATTTCGACAAACAAAAGGAAGCTTACTATAATAATGGATGATTCCTTCTCATAGTAATAAGGTCCAGAATATTCATTATATCATTGTATTTTAGTATAACTACACATCCATCAAGATTGCACTACTACTACAAAAAAAAGCATCACCTCATGATATACCTTTAAACAAAACTTTCTACCATCTTTGGCACCATTTTCCTCGAACCTTACAACATCATTATTTTTGCAACAATGAGTATGACCCATTATAGCTTCCTTTTCCCGATGGATGGGAGGTTGACCACTAGAAAGTACAATCTAATCAACATGCACTATGACAAAATAGAGGATAACTATCATTCATGGAAAGCA
>ML810781.1:21133-41267 GCA_009831015.1 Picea engelmannii | reverse complement strand
TTTTGTTTTTTAATTGTAAATATTAATAAATACATCACATATGTATAAGTGCATCACACTATAAGTATTATTTGTTAGGCTAGGATGGAAGAAAAGATAACTCCACACTTGATGTGTTTGCATTAACTAGATAGGTGAATAAATACAAGTAAAATGGTTGTTCGTCTTCCATAACGGATGATGCTTCTTATCACCTATGATTGTTCATATTTACATTAATATTACAATAAACACAATCACAAGGATTACATGTCCAACATTCCCCCCCTTAATCCGAAGGGGTGCGTGTGAGTCCAAGCATCATTCTGAACTTCTCAATTTTTTCTCTTCCAAGTTCTTTGGTGAAGATGTCCACAAATTGTTCATTTATCGAACAATGTCTTAAGTGAATAGTCTTAGCCTCTACATGATATCAAATCATATGGTACTTTGTGTTGATGTGCTTATTTCGATCATGGAATCTAGGATTCTTGGCCAACTTGATTGCATAAGTATTGTCAACTAGAAGAGGAGTAGAATTCACTTGTTTCCCTTGCAAATCTTCAAGTATTTTCCTAAGCCACACAATCTCCTTTGTCACTTTTGCAATTGCCACATAGTCTGTTTTTGTTGTGGAATTTGCTAGAGCTAATTGTTTGCATGATCTCCAGGAGATATTTGTTGATCCAAGGCTCGTGAGACATCCTGAAGTCGATACTCCATTTTCCTTATCTCCATCAAAGTTTGAATCAAAATATCCGATCAGGTTGAAGTCATCTACCTTAGAGTACCCGAGTCCAAAATATTGAGTTCCTTTCAAGTATTTTAGAACTCTTTTTGCAACAAACCAATGTCCTTCACAAAGCTTTTGCATGAACTTGGAAATAATCCCAACAACAAATGAAATGTCAGGTATGGTGGTAGTAAGATAGATAAGACTTCCCACAAGCTGTCTATACTTGGTTGGATCCTCAAATTCATTCCCTTCTTTTGATGTGAGTTTCAAATTATGTTCCATTGGAGTAGAAACAAGATTGCACTCAACCATCTCAAACTTGTTCAATAGTTATCTAATGTACTTCTTTTGGGAGATGAATATGTACTTTGGATTTTGTATGACTTTAATTCCAAAATAGTAGTGAAGATGTCCCAAATTTGTCATCTTGAAGCCTTTATTCAACTCTTTCTTTATGGATGCAATGTAGTTCTCATTGTTCCTTGTTATCAACAAATCATCTACATATACTACAAGATATACAACAATTTTTCCAACTTTCTTAACAAACAAAGTTGCATCGCCAAGATTGAAATGCTTGAAATTCAATTTGAGAAGATGCTCGGTTAACTTTTCATACCATGCTCGCAGTGCTTGTTTCAAGCCATATAAGGATTTGATGAGCTTGCATACCTTATGTTCTTGTCCCTTCACAACAAAGCCTTCTGGTTGAGACATGAAAACATTCTCTTTCAAGTCTCCATTCAAGAAAGCAGTTTCACATCCATTTGACAAATTTTCCGTCTATTATGTGTTGCCATGGAAAACAGAGTGCAGATGGTAGCCCATTTTGTTGCGGGGGCAAAAGTCTCCTCATAATCAACACCTTCTTTTTGTGCAAATCCTTTTTCCATGAGCCTTGTTTTGTGCTTGTCAAGTGAGCCATTTGATATGTACTTATTCTTGAATACCCACTTGCATCCAATCTGTTTCGTTCCATATGGAGGGTCCACCAACTTCCATGTCCCATTCTTGATGAGAGCATCACATTCCTTTTGCATAGCTTCTTTCCATTCATCATGAGAAACAACTTCTTTAAAGGAAGTCGGTTCAAGGTTAGTAGATAAATTCAACTCATAATCATATGAAACATCCATGTCATCTACATCATCTGAGTTTGAATTATCTATATTACCTCCATCTTGTTTTGAGGACAATATGACTCTTGTCTTCCCGACCTCATCATGATGAACACTTTCAAGTGTTTTTGTGAGCCATTTTGGCGGACTCTTTTGAGATGGTCTAGGTTGTTCAGCTGATTGAGATGGTGTTGAGTTCTCATCATTTATTTATTATTAATTAGCCTCTGAATTTAAATATCTTGTGGAGTTCTATAGTTTAACATAGGAAAACCAAATATCATTTAATTAAATTTAWTTTTTTTGGGGGGGAATTTTATTGGATGTGAACTTTGAAGTCTTATTGTCAGGGTGGTTGCAATTTTGTTGGTAAATTGCTTGCATTCAATCCACTTGCCAGTGCTCTGCCAATTAATTWTTTTTTTTTTATCAGTGGTGATTCATGCATTGTTTTGACCTATCAATTGCAAATGGATGCATGCAACATGCAAGATGTGAGGGCAAGGCAAAAATATGCTTTGTGGCCACCACCCAAGAACAAATTATCTAGCATTCTTAACCCTTGCATATCTAGTCACAATTAGCTTAAGCTAAATCCTTCTCACCACTTCATTGGCTTCATAGAACTTCCTCTAAATAGAAGCATGTGCGGTCTAGGGGTTTCACCTGTGGTTTGAGATTGAGATGTAGTTCCAACAATAACGTAAGAGGCATTTAGGCAACCCAAATAAACATCGGTAAATAATCCAAAAAACAAAGAAGAGGCCATGATTACTAGAGCGAGCAAATGAGCAATGGATGGAAGGTACATCAAGAATATCAAGCTCATTATTGTTTATTCCCACAATTATTATGTGTGGTAGTTAAAACAATATATAAAGTTGAGTGTGTATGTTTTCACAGTTGGTTATAATTGGTCATAGTTGGTCAAACCTATCTACACAGTTTATTCTAGAAAGTTCTACAACAAATATGTAAAGTTGTTAATTAGACAAATCAAACTCTAGCAATTATAAATGGTAATACATCACCATTAATCCATTTTTTATGTGGGTTATTTGTTAAGCATGTAGAGAGAAAAAAGGCAACAAACTAATAAAGAAATTAATCCAAAGCTTTGAAGTCATCACATAAAATTTTCCAATTGGTAGGTCATGGCCAAAGTTAAATTGAGGGAGGTAGCATTAAAGCTGGAAAACATAAGAACACACATCAATCCCTTGTCGTGTCTTTGCCAATTCACAGGTTGATGATAATCTTCCCAATCAACCAAAGGCAAAATCTCAACTCTCTTTGATTGTTGTTGGCCTTAATCTCTACTAGCATTATACTCGTATTTAGATCTACCATAATGTTTTGGTCTCACTATGAGTTGTGCTCCCTATTTCAACTCTTTGCATAATCAAAACTCTCAAATGAACGTTGCTAACAATGACAATGAAAGAGGACTTTTCCTAACATGTCAATAAATTGAATAAAATTACCATCATGTACCTTTCACCAATTGTTTGTACCTGTGATTTAGAGTGACATTTATCATTATCTATATCAATATCTTATGGCACATATAGTGCCCTAAGCTAGGGTTGCACTAAATACTTCACAACTCTATGTTTATTGAACCCCATTTTTTCCTTTCAAAAATACTTTCATGGGTTTATGATATGAAAGGCCGATGCATCTCAAATGGACATACCCAAAGGAATGATTGGGCATCAACATCAACCTCACAAAAATTATGGTTAAAACATTGTTGCTTGGTGGTTATTGATCACCTTCCTATGCCCTTGTTTGAAAGGAGATAGATCCTTGAATGTAATCTACAATAGTTGATTGTAAGACTAGTCCTCATGGGTTTCTGTTGCATCAACTAAATCTCTAGGATGAGAGTGTCTCGTTTTATAAATAAGAAATAACATAACAAAAAGGATGAACCTATGACCATCATCAGAGCCCAAGTTGTTCAAGCACTCATGTCTTATTTACCCATAGTCATAAAAATGGTCAATTCTGATATAAGATTTGGTGAAGCAACTTCATTGAAAATGTCACAATTGAGAGTGGGACACTCCAAGGAATTGAATCAATCAAACTATCTTTGAACTAAACCATCCAAACTCCCAAGAAATTGAAACATCAGATCTTTATCCTCTCCCACGGGTAGTCTAACCATCCAAAAAAATTGTTACAATAATCATTTAGATGTTGCAAAGACAAAGCGGGTGCAAGGGACCAAGCTAAGCAAAATAAATAATGTTTCATCTATAATACGAGGGCTCGTTTCGAGGCCAAAACTAGGGCTAGAAGGGAAGATCTGCTACACAAACTACAAGATCCTTCACATGTGCTTTCCATGCAAATGACAAATGGACAATACTTTGCATGGAAATAAGAGACATGACAGATGCCTTGCTTTCATGCTAAATAGTTTATTGGTTTCAATGTTCATTGTATGTCTCTAGTGATGGGCATATTACCCTGTTTTATGCTTTGGCATCCACTTCAGCAGGTATTTTGCTACACGTAGCCTGGTTGATATAGGTTTAAGAGCCGAATAACATGCTATAAAGGGAATTCTTAAAAGATTGTATGCTTTTTTTTTGTTTTTCGATGAGAAGCATATATTCTTGAATTTTTTTATGTTTGTTTTTTCGTTTTCATCTATTTCATTTAGAGTCATTCTCCTATTCGAATTCAAACCTGGTTACCATACATGTAACCGTGTTTATTAGAATAATTATTCAATAATAAATAAGATACGATAGTAAAACATCAAGTTATGCACATTAAGGGTTAAGGTCGTTGTCTCAACATAGTAAAATTCTTTGATTTTTGAAGAGTTTGTTTGCTGCATCTACCCTTTTAATACTTTGGGTGGATTTATATTACAACTAAAGGTGTAAAACGACTCAAACCAAATGGTGAGCAACTAAGTGTTAGACTAAAGGGAAGGAGTAACATATAAAGAAAATAATGGTTGGGTTTGTTTCAACTAAGGCCCTCCTTGCAATTCAAGCATTTTTTAATTGTTAAGAGTGCATTTTACCATGATGAGATTGCAACTCAAAAAAATACATTAGGAAAATGATGTTTTAGTTTATACTTAGTCCATACCCAAAAAAAGGCCTTTTTGGATTTTTCTTGATGCAACATGATGCATATTACCGGGTAATTATGTTTGTTTTTACTGCAATCAAGGATCTTTGAGAAAAAAATGAAGTAGAGTTTGACACAACATAAGTTATCATCTGCTTTTAGTTTAAGAGCCGTTGGATACAAATTTTAGTGGTCCATAATTTGTCATATATACATTTGTCTTGAGAGTACCATTGGATCCTGCTTTTCTTTGTCCATAATTTATATCATATCTATAGAAAATTCTACTATTAATTAGAATGGTCACGGGGAGTGCATTCTTTGTCCATAATTTATATCATATCTATAGAAAATTCTACTATTAATTAGAATGGTCACGGGGAGTAGTGCACTGGAAGTTGGGAGTCGTGGTTGTAGTTGTATAAATCTTAATGAGTTCTTCTATATGTAGTCATTGGAAGTTTGATAGCTATAAATTCCCAAACACTTCATATATTCCCGTACCTTCGCCTATATCCATATCCATACACACTTCATATATTCCCGTACCTTTACCTATATCCATATCCATATTCTGACTATCCACTTATTTGTGAAAATTGAAATGTATAACTTTTTTTCTTTTTTCTTGTTCCCAAATCATATGCATAGTTAATTCATTTATTTTTATTTTGATAGGGAGTATTTAGCCTTGTTATACACATACATTTATAAAAGCCATACAAAAAAGGGATAATAAAACCAAACATAAGAGCCCATCAAATAATCTTCCATTAAACAATAACATGCATTCAAGGGTGTGGTCTCCCCCCTTACTATATCATAAATCCCCCTTACTATATCATAAGTTATTGGTATTGCTGGCTTTCAATCTTTTAAATATATTCTTGGATTCAGCCAATTCGGTTGATCCCCACTCTAACTAAAATCATTCTAAACAGTTATCAATTTCCCATGATTTAAAAAAACAAAACAAACCCAAAAAACCACACAAATGGCCATACTATAGTGGTTTGGTTGCTATCAGCCTCTGTAAGTTTTGATACGTTGGATAGTTACTATCGATCTATATCTAGATGAGGAATAGCTCAGAAATGTCATGTTTAATGTCTGGGCAAAACGATTCGAGTTCGAGAAAACGTGCTGAGCTCAAAAATGTTAAATCTATCAAATTTATTATCAGCTCAAATATGTTAAATCTACCATATTCGTTAGGGGTCGTGGCTCCTCGTGACGACAGTTAGGGTTTAAGCTGGAAGGGTTTAGGAGTAGCATTCCATTAACGCGAAGAACAGTGACATAGCCCATTGCATGTTCTACCAAACAATCATGTGGGTATTAGGAAAAACAGCAAATCATTTAAGGTAAGTCCGCACGTTGTATTCAGAGCTTTCATTTCATGTCGAATTATACCGAAAATCACATGTCTGAAATCTCTTTGTCAGATTTCATGTAAACCCCTACAACATAGATAAACTTTTACAATATTATATGTCATTGATGGCAGGGGCCATGGTAAGTACCTTAATGCCCTTAAAGCTTCAACAGGCAGACTAGAGTATTGGAAAGGCAATGCAACACATTGGAGTTTCACATGTAAATCTAGAGAAGACGATGTCGTTGGGTTATCCGAGATTAATGGCTTCACTCCTGCAAGAGGCATATCGCATTGCCATTCCCAGTACCCCAAATTTGCACAAGTGGGTCGCGGGTTCGCCTCCCAGGCTGGTAAAGGAAGCAAAGATGTGGCAGATGCTCCTGAAGAAGGTTTCTCTGAGCTGGAGTCGGTCCTCAGCAGTAACAATGGTGAAGTGGAAGAACATTTGGCTTCCGAAGATGAGTTTTCTGAACTGGACGCCCCTGATAAGTCTGCAGAAGCTGATGCCGATCCTTATTTATCAGAAGCAGAAATTGAGAAAGAGGAAGCTCACAATGCCTCACGTTTGTATCAAACCGTTTTGAGCTGTAAAGACCATGCTTTGCCCACTTCACTTGAACAGTGGCTTGCTGATGGCAATGTTTTAACTAGAGAAGAAGTTGTCATCACCTTTTTGCAACTTCGGAAGCGTCGCATGTTTAGACGTCTTCTCAAGGTGAGTCTGTTGAATGTTCATCCGGTTTGTCTCTAAAACTTTTGTGGCCCTCGTCTTTCTGTTATGTTACTTTGTTTTTCTGTTTTATCCGTAGGGCTAATGTGATACTGGGTTTGGATCAACAGAAGTTGGTTATTAGCATGATTAAGTGATAATGTGCATTTATAGCGATGATTGTTTTATGCAGGATTGGCCACTTCTTTTGGTTTCATGTTGTTTACTCAAAAGATGGAAACAGTGTTAAACTAGCCAAGATCCATAGTAGGTTGACAGCTTGTGTTTTGGTCTGTAGATTGCTTCATATCTCAGAGTTAAATCTTTGGTAGTTAGTTTCATTGTGCACAGAGTTTTCCGGGTAAACCACATCTATATTTGTTTCATCAACGTTTCAGACCAGGCTTGTGTGGTCCATCGTCAGGATAGATAGTAAGACATGATTGTTTCCTTCATATCCTTTTTGCCCATGGTATTATGCAAAATAGCTAAATCAGATTAGACCATGAAATTGAATGTCATTTGGAGGACATAAGTTTGTAACTGCTGCAAGTATTCAGCCATAGATTTGAAAGAAAAGAACCTCACCCTGTAATATGACCGCATAGATACCCAAGTTATGTTTGAAAGTTGAAACATCATTGACCAAGGCCCTCTACTAAGTTTGCTGATTTTCATGTGTTATCAATAAATTATAACATGTTGGGTCTACGAGTTATTTGTATGACCGGATGTATTATGATTGTTACTAGAGATGCCATCATAAAGTTGAAGAGGTCCAACCTTTAATGAGTATTTAAGTAATGTTTATAACATGGCTTGTATGATCTTCTAGTTATATTTGGATGCCTTCTAATTGTCATGGTAACACTAGTGGAGGAACCTGGAGAGTGTATAGTTTTGAGACCACTTGTGTTGAGATATTTGGCTAATTTTCATTTGTTCAGTAGTCGAGGCTCTTAATGAGCCGGCCTGTGGGTAGTATTACACTTCATTATATTTTATTGTAATTTAGAATAAGGTCGTCCTAGCCTCCTTGTTGGGGTTAGCGCCTTAACCCTAGTGGAGTGGTATAAATACACCACATCCCTTTTTAATGTTGTCACATTCAAGTGAGTTTAATCATTCTTTTGCCCAAGGGTACCCACACAATTTTACTCTACTTATGTTGCATCCTCTTGAAGTTATTCGTGGCACGACTATTTTCAACTTGTTTATTGGACTAGGGTTTGTTGGAGAATTTACCATAGATCATCTACCTCATGATTTCTAACATGGTATCAGAGCTAGTGTATATTTTTCTTCCTCTATCCAGCACTATTAAATTTTTCAGTTCTGAAATTAGGGTTTCAACTTTGTTTCAGGATGTCATAGATCTGAAATTAGGGTTTTTCAAGGCCCTAGTTTTGTACAAGAATCAATGTTTTTTAGTTTTTTTCACCTTTATCTTCATCAGTGCACTCCTACTTGCTAGTTTTTCTTAGGATTTTGGCTAATTTAAGGAAGCTTGCTATGAATTTGATCCCTCCTTAAAGGCGGCATACTTGTTTTCCCTTTAATTCAGCTACAAGTTGCCGCTAATCTGCACTTGTATTGTGACATCCATGGATGGAAAATGTTTTTTTCCTCGCCTTAGTGGGGCTAACTGTGAAAATTTCCAAGCCCTAGGCGACTAAAGTCCTTATGATCTCAATCAAACAAGTAGATTGCTGAATTTAATTAATACAGCAAAAAAATTCAGAGAATCGAATTAATCACACAATGGCTGGAAATCAAATAGCGGAAGCATAAAATTAATTTCACACATACACCGGTAATCACTCCTCAAATCTGCTTGTCATTCCTTTGAAAAACTTACAAGGAAACCTCCACAAGCTGTCCAAAAAACAGCACTGCATGAATACCCAAAAACACCTCAAACTGTGGAACAATCTGCTGGGGAAGTACAGCCTACTGCACTGCTGTACAATCTGTCCGTATGGCTTGTATGGATGCCAGTACAACTCTTTCCATATGGCTGTATGGACTTCCATACCATTGTACGAAACTGTTCCGTACGACTGTACAGATTGCTGCACGGAACTGCATGCTGCTGGAAACTGGCTGCTTGCACTTTCTCCCTCTTTGTCGCTCAACCTGCTCAATTGTTCAAGTGTTCTTGTGTGTCTTAACTCTCTATCTTGACTTATCTTTATAGCTTTAACTGAGACCAAAAACCTAATCTATTTTTGAGATTACTCCTAGTCTAAGTCATGCATGCATGATATACTCTTTTTAGATTCAATTACTAAAAATAAGACTCTCACTTTTTAACTAAAGTGAATTACAAAATAGAATTTACTTTTTCGAAAATAGAATCACTTTTCGGAAATATTACTTTTTGGAAATAATTTTTCCAAAAATATCTCGAACTAATTCTTGTTCGAGCTATAATTCTCAACACTCCCTCTTAGCGAAGAAGGAATTCTGCACCAATTCAAGTTTGTCTCAGAATGCCTCAAACTTCCCTTTTACAAAGGGTTTGGTTAGAATATTAGCTACCTGCTGATCCATGGGAATATACTGGAGCCTCATTGCTCCCTTCTGAACCTTGTCTCATATGAAATGATATTTGATCTCTATATGCTTAGATCTGTCATGAAACATTGGATTCTCAGAGAGTTTGATACAACTTTGATTATCACAGTAAATGACTGTGGGATCCAATTCCCGATCAAACAATTATGCAAGTAACTTGCGAAGCCAGATGGCGTCATAACTAGCCTTACTGCTGTCATGTATTCTGCCTCTGCTGAGCTAAGTGCCACGAAAGTCTACTTCTTGTTGAACCACGATCTCATCGTTGGTTTCAAGCTAAAGCAACACCTTGAGGTGCTCTTCCTGTCGGCTACACTACCTGCCCAATCCAAGTCTGGATACCCTTGCAACTTCACTTCACCATCTCCTAGATATCTCAGACCATACCCCACTGTGCCCCACAAATACCTGAGCACATGTTTTGCTGCTACCCAATGCTCCTGCCTTGGCTCCACCATGAACTGAATCAAGGTGTTCACTACAAAAAACATATCTGGCCTGGTGTTGACCAAATACATCAAAGAACCTATTGGCTAATTGTACAACGTGGGATCCACAAACTCTGAATATGAAACTGTCACCTTCTTCAAATTAGTGATCATGGGTGTGGCCATAGGTTTGCATTCCTCCATCCGAAACCTCTTTAGGATCTGAATTGCATACTTACCCTGCCCAAGGAAAATCTCCCTTGGTCTCTACCAAACCTCCAATCCCCATAAGTAATGTATCATGCCAATGTCCTTCATCTCGAACTCAACTGCGATGTCTTCTTTGCACTCTGCAATGAGCTTCTCTGCACTTGTCAGAAACAAGTCATCTACATACAATACCAAAATGAGCAGATTGGTCCGAACGACTATGTAATATAAGTTAGGATTTGCTTCACTTTTGGTGAATCTTGGAATACCACTCTCTCGGTGCTTGCTTGAGTCTGTACAAGGCTTTCTTAAGCTTGCACACATGGGAATCCTTCCCACTTACCTCAAAGCCTTGAGGTTCCTCTATGTACACTTCTTCCTTAATGATCCCATTAAAGAAAGATGTCTTCACATCCATCTGATGTATCCTCCATCCTATAAATGAAGCCAAGGACATCACTGGTCTAATGGAAGTGTACCTGGCAACTGGAGCAAATGTCTCCTCATAGTTCACTCCCTCTCACCACAAATCTTGCTTTGAACTTCTCAATGCTACGATCTGCAACATGCTTGATCTTGTAGAGCCACCTGGAACTCACAACTAACTTCCCCTTCGGTCTTGGCACTATGTCCCAAACATCATTCTTCATGATGGAGGTGTACTCCTCCACCATGGCATCTTGCCATACCTGCTGGTCTGTTGTTTCTTGAAAAGCGGAAGGCTCATAATCTAGAATCCTGCTCATCAATGCCATATAGTTTGAAAATTTCTTTGGAGGTCTGCTCTCTCTGAATCTGCTCCTAGGAGTCTCAACATGCTCCTGAGCATCCCTCAATGTTTGACTGAACCATCGAGGTCTCCTGACAGAAGTGGAAGAGGCTCCTGTCTCCCCCTGTTCACCTGAAAGCTGTTGTACTGCCCTGGAAATCACTGGTGACCCTGGCTCAACCTTCACAGCTTCCTGCTCCTCATCCTTTGCCACTAGAGTAGGCTCATGAGACTTCTTGGATGCAAATTCTTCCTCAAACTTAACATCCCTGCTTACCATTGTCTTCCTCTGCTTTGGAATATAGACCCTGTAAGCCTCAGTGTAACCCACAAACAAACCCTTCTTGCTGGAGGGCTCCAACTTGGCCCTCTTCTCTACTGGTCTGGTACATGGATATAAACTAGACAACCAAAGATGCGGAAATGACTCACCTTTGGCTTCACACCAGTGAATGCCTCCTCTGGTGTCTTGTCCTCCAAGAACTTATGAGAACACCGGTTCTGGATGTAGACTGCTATGTTACATGCCTCTGCCCAAATAAACATGGGCAAGTCTTGGTCATGTATCATGGCCTTAATAGCCCCTATGATGGATCGATTCTTCTGCTCTGCAACCCCATTCTGCCGTGGGTTGTATGGAACTATCAACTCCCTCTTGATTCCTGCTTCCTTGCATAAACCCTCAAACTTCTTAGATGTATACTCTCCCCCATTGTCCAATCTCAAGACTTGATCTTCTTCCTTGTCTGAATTTCAACTAGAGCTTTGAACTCGTGAAACCTGCTAAAGACCTCATCCTTGGTCTTTAAGAAGTAGATCCAAGTCTTGCGAGAGAAATCATCATTAAATGAAACCTAAGTCACCACATTCGGCGAATTTTCGCCTTAAAATTTGAAATTCGCCGAATCTTAAGAGGACACGAATTAATTCGCTTCAAATTTGACAAATTTCAAGATGAACCTGAACCCGAGCTCAAATTCGAACCTCAAGCAAATTTAATGTCGATTTAATTCGACGAATCGTTCAAATTTAGCTTTGAAATTCAATAGGGATTTTTTTTTTCTAAATCTAGCCCTAAAGGCCCCACGTGGTTTTTGCCTGCTTTGTCTGGTTTTGTTTTTTTCCGTCTTGTTTCATCTCTCCCTTCCCGCTTGTTTCATCTCTCCTAAGGTCGAGCTATGGGACACTCGACCTCATCCACGCAGAGCTTCCAATTGCCAGCAATCAACTTCCTTCGTTGCCCACACTCGACACTGTTACACAGTTACACTACTCGTCGTGCTTCCTCCACCGCCTGCGCCTGATGTTGTTACACTATAGTGAACATCGACCAACTTCCGCCACCATTCGTGCCCGAAGTTTGAACAATCTCCATTGTCCAGCTTCCTCTGCCACTCGCGCCTGAACAATCTCGAGAGAGTCAAATCCGCGACTTAGTCGGAGCTCGACGCAATGCGATTGCACCTCTAGACTCCAGAGTCCAAATAGTCGTCTTCCTGTGACGCTGCACCTCATATATTTTAAATTTTTAAAATTTTGTACTTTGTCGAATTTAATGCCGAATTTTATCACAAAATTTTCCATGTCGAATTTATGTTGAACTTCAAGGTCGTCGAACTTGAATTCAAATTTAGACCAGGTGACTTAGAGTGAAACATAATACATGCTTCTTGTTATTGATGCTACTAACATCGGTCCACAAACATCTGAATGTACTAGGTCTAGAATCCCCTTAGACCTATGTTCGTTGCTTGGGAAAGTTGCCTTGGCATGCTTGCCAAGCGTGCATTCTATGCATACACCATGCTACTCAATACTGCACTCTGGAAGACTTGTGACTATCTCCCTCAGAATACGCAATACCTTGTGATGCAAGTGCCCCATCCTCTTGTGCCACAACTCACACAAGTTGTCACTATTATGCATCAAGGCTTGAACAAGTTCACCCTGCAACTTGTACAAATTACCTTCTTCAACCCCCTATTACTTGAGTTGTATCTGGGCTAGAATCCTTTGGCTTTATGAGGACTTGCTGGTTCTTGAACTCAACTGCAAAGCCCTTATCCTCCATGATTGAAACTGAAAGCAAATTCTTCTTGAGACCTAGAACAAACAAGGGATCGTCAAAATCTAAAGAATTACCTGACTTGATCTGGAAGGGAATAGTACCAACTCCTGCTATTGGGTACTTGGCATCATCATCAACCTCAACCTGTACTTCCGAGTCCTGCTCCCTCAAACTAGAAAACAACTACCGTGCTGATGTCATATGTCGAGATGCCCCATTATCCACATACCACGCATTATTCAAAATTGCGTTGTTAGAAAGGCAAGATACCAACGAGAAATCCTTATCGAACTTGGAAGCAAACTCAATCACCTGAGTTTTTGTAGAAGCTGCTACCTTCTTCTACTACTGCTTCCCTTTACCCTTTTTCTTATCTGAATACTGTGATGCATAACGACCGTGCTTATGACCACTGAAGCACTTGATTTTACTCAAGTCCTTTTTTTTTGGCTGTGAGATTGACTTCTCACTCTTTCCCTTACCCTTGTTGGGTCCTTTATCTTTGCCCTTATTTGACTGATCAAATAGGGCTAGGTTCTCTTCACCATCCTTCTTGTCGGACTTTGACTCCATCTGAGTCTCCTCCTGGATACAATCATCCCAAGGCCTCTCAAAGTCAGGAAGGTTTTCTTGAGCGCAAATACCTTTGACAAATGGTTCCCATGAAGTTGGGAATCCGTTTAGTGCTACATTCACTAGCTTTGTATCTTCAACCTTTTCTCCAACTGGTGCAAGTTGATCACGAATTTGTGTGATCTTCATAAGGTAACTGGTGACTGTCTGATCTGGTCATCATTATGGATTTGAGTTTGTTTCGCAATATCATCTTCCTAGTTATGTTTTGACTCTTGTAAAGATTAACCTGGGCATCGAACATCTTCTTCGCTGTCTTCTTCTCAGATACATGAGGGATCATATGATCCTTTATGGCATCCAAGATCATTTGCTTGGGCTTCACTACCCTCTTGTTGTGAACTACCAACTCCTGTGGATTTGTAGGCGGACTAACAATGTTCTTGATGTTAAATTTGGCAGCGTCGATAGTCATTCTCCAATGAGAGGCCATATGGGCCACCCAGAGGCTAGCCAGGGAGATTTGGAGAATCAACCAGTCTTGTGAGGTATTGACAAAAGCCAAGGGGAACGTACAACCTCTGTGAATCAAACCAGAAGTCAGGACGAACGAGATGCTATGTAAGTCTAATGTAAAAGTCAGGGGGAACGTACAACCTCTGTGAGCATAGACAGTCTAGTGCAAAAGTCAGGGGGAACGTACAACCTCTATGAGCATAGATAGACTAGTGAAAAAGTCAGGGGGAACATACAACCTCCGTGAGCCTAGTCAAGCCTTGTGAGCCATGAGCAAAAGTCAAGGCATCTAGCAAAAGTTAGGTTGAATGTAAAATTCCTATGAGCTAGAAACAAACGATTTTCCTAATATTGCAAATGATATAAATGTATTGATCTAGTGCGTTGGCACGTGTAACATTATCCACCATGAAGAGAAATTTGAATTGCCATGTAAAGAGTCGAGTTGTAAAAGTCAAAGTTGCATGTCTAGATCAAATTCGAAGTTGTCAAGTTTGTTGCATGTCGCATGTTGCATGTTGCATGCATGACATGCATTGCATGCATGTCTAGTTGCATGTTGCATGCATGACATGTGCATGCTAAGTTAGTACGCATGCATGCCAAGTCAAGGGTAAGTTGTAATGCAAGAGTCGAGTCATCTAAGTAAAGTCTCTTCTTTAGTTCTAATTTGAGTTAAGGCGAGTTGTGAAAGTCATGCAAACATCTTCTATTTTCAAACTGTCCCTCTCACCTTTCAAGCACCTACTTAGACACAACTCAACCCTCATTGCCATATTTCTTGTTTTGGAGAGGAAGGCTGTCAGGAAAGGTTCATCGTATCAGCTATAAGAGATATCAGCATATCAGTCAAGAGATATTAGCATATCAGTTAAGAGGAAAACTGCATATCAGTCAAGGGATAGACAACATAACATTCAAGAAGAAAGGCAACACATCTCTCAAGAAAAGATCAACATATCAGTCTAGAGAGACAACGTATAACCCTGATAAAGTGAGACTGCATTTCAGTCCAGAAAAGGACAACAAAGAAACACCCAGGCAATGCATGGTATCTTCCATAGTGCTGGTCAATAACCAAAAATTATATCAGCAAAGCCTCTCCTCTTCTACAAGGTCTTTTCAGTCCGGTCTAAGTCGTCTTGGAAAGCTCTTTTAAGAGCAGATTTTTCATGGTGGATATTTGTAAGTAATCATACATTATTAATGCAATAAAGGAAGATCGTTTCCTGGGGTTTTTCTCCCTGTACAGGGTTTCCCCAGGGTATATGTGTTGTTGATGTGCATGCTTACGTATCTACATGGTTATAGCTATTCAGTTATGATTCTATATTGTTGAAATGTATTCAGCTGGAATCAAAGTGTTGAAGAATTTAAAGAAATAATCTGCATAAAAAATCAAGCTCATAATTTACCATGGTATCAGAGCTTAGGGTGTGATAAGCTTGTTGAAGTGCAACAACAGGTACACATTGATCCAAGCAAGCTTGATTAAGTTTCCAGTGTAAGGTCCATGGCATCCTCCATTTCAGTCAGGGCCGAAGATAGGCTCGAAGGAGTTGCCAACTTCAGTGTGTGGAAGCTCCGGATAACAAATATCTTGCAAGAACATGATTTTGAGCAGTATGTGACCACAGTGGTGGAGGAATCCACCACTAATGCAGGAAGAGCGACTTTCAGGAAGAGTCAAGCAAAGGCTAAGAGAATCATCTTTGACTCAGTCAAAGATAGTATAATGCCAACAATGAATTCGTTAATGAATGCCAAGGAATGTATGGATACCTTGGTGAATCTGTATAGAAAAATCTATACATTCCTTGGATTCATCAAAATCCAAGGAATGTATAGAGACTGTTGGTTTAGGAAGAAAAATCCAAGGAAAGGTAAACATCATGCCTCAACTACCGAGGATGGTGAATCCAAACAAAATCAGAAAAGTCCCTCTAATGAAAAAGAAACTAGAAAAGAATATTACATGGTTTCTGCCTTATCCAGTTCAGTTTTCACGCGGCCAAAAACTTGATTAGTAGACAATGGTACATCAAAGCACATGACAGGGTATAAGGAGATCCTCTCAGATTTCAAGACAAAATCTTTTGCAGAGCAGGTTGAGCTTGGGGATGACAAATGTTACAAGATAGAGGGAGTAGGCTCTATCTCCTTCAGTTTGGAATCTGGGGCTAGCCTTCATGTTGGTGAAGTATTATATGTTCCAGGGCTTAGGAAGAATCTACTATCAGTTACAACCCTTGACGACAAGGGATATTCATTGATCTTCAAAGACAAGAAGGCACTACTGTGGGCTAAAGGTAGCCACTTGAGTATATCAGAACCCATTGGGATTCGTAGAGGAGGATTGTACGTCGTGACAGGACAGTCAGTTTAGGCATTGGCTCATGATGCGACTATCTCCAACGAGTTGTGGCACAAAAGACTTGGACATCTTCATTACAAAGCACTTCCAGATCTGGAGAACATGGTATGTGGTATGCCCTCCATTTCTCTTAGTAAAAATGAAATTTGTAAAGGATGCATGCTAGGTAAAAATATAAAGAAAACATTTCCTAGTAGTGACAGTAGAGCTTAGGGCATCTTAGATCTGGTTCATTCTGATGTATGTGGTCCCATGTCATCTCCCTCACTCAGTGGTTGTTTGTATTATGCCATTTTTATTGGTGATTTCTCAAGAAAATGTTGGATATATTTCCTTAAATCTAAAAGTGACACATTTGATAAATTCAAAGAATATAAAGCCTTTATTGAAAAACAGACATGGAAACACATCAGAACCCTTAGAATAGACAATGGAGGAGAGTTTGAATCTCTCCAGTTTGAGGATTTATGCAAGGAAGCAGGAATCAAGAGACAGTTGGCTGTGCCTATAACCCTCAACAAAATGGAGTTGCTGAGAGGAAAAATAGGACAATTTGTGAGGCAGCGAAAGCCATGATGTTTGACCAGGATCTGCCAAATTCTTTATGGGCAAAAGCTACCTCCACTGCCGTGTATATTTAGAACAGGTGTCCACATGCTATCTTGAAGGACAGGACTCTTGAAGAGGTCTTCTCAGGGATCAAACCTGAAGTAGGGCATCTAAGGATATTTGGGTGTCCAATGTGTATTCATGTCCCTAAGGCAAGAAAGGGGTTTTTGTGGGGTACAGTGAGAACTCCAAGGCTTATAGGATATATGTATCAGGTCAGAGGCAGATAGAGGTAAGCAAAGATATGACTTTCCATGAGGAAGCCGCATTCAAGAAATCCAGAGAGCTTCAGTAGGAATTAGAAGCAGTTCAGCTAGCTTCACCCTCTTCTGAAAATGAAGAGTCAGAAGATCAGAGGGATGAACCTCATGAAGGGCCAAGTGATGAGCCCCTAGAACCTGCTGAAGAGTTAGAAAGAACTCTTGAAGAACCTCCAACCAAAATTAAGCCAGGGTGGCTTAAAGAAACAGTGCAGGAAGCAGAAAAGATAGCTGCTCCGAAAGGAACTTTTAGGGAAAGTAAGAGGTCTCACAGGTTTGGAGGCTATGTTGCATTGATGAGCAACATTAGTGATGCTGAACCTTCTTCATTTGAAGAAGTAGATAAATTACAAGTATGGAAGGATGCCATGCTTGAGGAATACAAGTCAATTCTAAAGAACAATGTCCGAGACATTGTGTCGAGGCCAAAGGACAAATCAATGGTCTCTTCCAAATGGATCTATAAGATCAAACATGCAACTGATGGGAGTGTGGAAAAGTTCAAAGCAAGGTTTGTAGCCAAAGGCTTCACTCAGAAAGAAGGAATCGACTACGAAGAGACTTTTGCCCCTGTAGCCAGGTATACCTCCATTCGAACTATTATTGCATTAGCTTCCGTTCTTGGTTGGAAGCTACATCAGATGGATGTAAAAACAACATTCTTGAATGGAAAGATTGAACAGGAGATCTTTGTGGAACAACCAGATGGTTTTGTACTACGTAACAAAGGCACTCATGTATGCAAGCTAAGGAAGGCCTTGTATGGTCTTAAGCAGGCTCCCAGAGTTTGGTATGACAGGATTGATGGATTTCTTAAAAGCCTGGGCTTTCAGGAAAGTGATGCTGATGCGAATCTGTACATAAAGGTAAGAGGGAACCAACCTGTTATACTAATCTTGTATGTTGATGATCTCTTTCTAAAAAGAGATGAAGGGCTAATAGCCCGGTGTAAGAGGGAGCTAATCTCAGAATTCGAGATGAAAGACTTAGGCTTGATGCATTACTTCCTAGGATTGGAAGTGTGGCAAAGATAGGGCGAGATATTTCTGGCACAAGGAAAATACACAGTGGATGTAGTAAAGAGGTTTGGTATGATGGATCACAAATCCATGTCTACTCCAATATTTACCAAACTAAGGAAGCTGCATGATTCTGATTCGGGTTCAGATTTGGTGGATCCCACCATGTATAGGCAGCTGATTGGATCATTAATGTACATGATCCACAGTAGGCCAGATATATGTTATGCAATGATTGCAATGGGTTAGTTCATGATTGAACTGAAACATAGACACTGGGTGGCAGCAAAGCACATCTTGAGATATCTCAAAGGGACCATTATCTATGGTCTAAGATATACATCCAATGGTGGTCTATTTCTGCATGGGTATGGAGATGCTGACTGGGCAGGAAGCCCAGTGGACCGAAAAAGTACTTCCGAATAATGCTTCAGTTTAGGATCCACTATGATCTCTTGGTCAAGCAGGAAACACGGGTCCATTGCACAGAGTACAACAGAGGCTGAGTACATTGCAGCAAGTGATGCTAGCAAGGAAGCAGTATGGCTCAGAAAATTGGTTTCTGGGTTGTTTGGTGACAAGCTCGAGACGACGGTGGTTCATTGTGATAATCAAAGTTGCATAAAACTGATAGAGAATCCGGTATTTCCCGATAGGTCAAAACATATTGACATGAAGTACCACTACATCCGCGACTTGGTCCAGAGAAAAACTGTAAAGTTATAGTACATAGCCACGAGCGAGCAGGTAGATGATATCCTGACCAAGCCTTAGCCATTGAGACAGTTTGTGCAGCTGAGAGGCAAGCTTGGTGTGGCTGAGAATGACTCCCTCGCTGAGAGGGAGTGTTAAATTGTTAAATTTGGTAGCATCGACAGTCATTCTCCAATGAGAGGCCATATGGGCCACCCTAAGGCTAGCTAGGGAGATTTGGAGAATCAACCAGTCTTGTGAGGTATTGACAAAAGCCAGGGGAACGTACAACCTTTCTGAGTCAAACCAAAAGTTAGGACGAATGAGATGCTATGTAAATCTAATGCAAAAGTCAGGCGGAACGTACAACCTCTGTGAGCATAGACAGTCTAGTGCAAAAGTCAGGTGGAACGTACAACCTCTGTGAGCATAGACAGACTAGTGCAAAAGTCAGGGGGAACGTTGATCCAGGTGGATATCGGTGGCCACCCACCTTTTCCAAATGGCTCAAAACGGCTTTATGACAATTTTGGCAATTTACTATTTTTAGCAGGTTTTAACTTCTGGGGCCATTTTGAGGGTCCAAATGAAGGTTTTCGAGATCGAGGTTCTTAATGATAGCCGAAGGCATAATTGAGCCCCCAAAATGAATCTCCTCGACGATACCTTTCCAACGAGCTATCACACGCCTAAAACGGAGATCGCATGCAAAAGTTACGACCCCGGGAAGTTGATGTACTCACTTACCCAAACGGGGCCCACATGACTTTTGGCGCTTCATCTCCTAGGGTTGGGTTTTTTGGATGTCTAGGACTTTTGGCATTCCCTTTTATTGTAAAAAGGCCTTTAGAGCCTCATTGTAATCATCTTCTTGCGAATGCGAGTAGCCAACACATCTCTTCTCAGAGATAAGTTGCCACCATTCTAGCGAGTCTTTCACTCTGTATTTTTACAGTCTCTATACATTTCTCTGATTAATAGAAATCGTGTATTACTGTATATCTGTGTTTATGGTTGCATCT
>ML810781.1:4763-16979 GCA_009831015.1 Picea engelmannii | reverse complement strand
ATCACTTTTACATCGGATAATCATCTGGAGTTCTTCTCACTCACGTCATGGAGGAGGCCATCTCTACATCCTTGACTCTGTCCCAGGCAGGAACCACAAACCCTTCATAGGGGCTTTCTCTCAGGTTTGTAAGCTGAGAGAAAGACTTCACATAGTAGCTATGTTCCACATCTCACACGTTTGTAAGTTGGAGGATGTCTCCCATAGCTGCATTCATCAACAAGCAACACCCAGGCAGTGCATGGTATCTTCCATAGTGCTGGTCAATAACCAAAAATTATATCAGCAAAGCCTCTCTTCTTCTACAAGGTCTTTTCAGTCCGGTCTAAGTTGTCTTGGCAAGCTCTTTTAAGAGCAGATTTTTCATGGTGGATATTTGTAAGTAATCATACATTATTAATGCAGTAAAGGAAGATCGTTTGCTAG
Organism: Picea engelmannii; assembly: GCA_009831015.1. Taxonomy (NCBI): domain Eukaryota; kingdom Viridiplantae; phylum Streptophyta; class Pinopsida; order Pinales; family Pinaceae; genus Picea; species Picea engelmannii. The sequence goes on along the minus strand of ML810781.1, from coordinate 16,553 downwards.
GGTTTTTCTCCCTGTACAGGGTTTCCCCAGGGTATATGTGTTGTTGATGTGCATGCTTACGTATCTACATGGTTATTGCTATTCCGTTATGATTCTATATTGTTGAAATGTATTAAGCTGGAATCAAAGTCTTGAAGAATTTAAAGAAATAATCCGCATAAGAAATCAAGCTCATAATTTACCACTTGACAATATCCCAAAGATCATTTTCTTCTAGTACGAGTGTAATCCTCACCTTCCATGATAAGAAATTCGAGGCACGATCCAATTTTCCCTCAAACATAAGGCTAGTTGATGCCATCTCTGAGATCTACTACATAACTCCCAAATCTGAAAATGAAACTTTGAAACCCTCTCATTGCTGGTCCTTCTTCCTTGCAGTTGATTTACCGTTGCAAATCCTAGAGAATCTCAATCAGAGAAATAAGCTCTAATACCATGTGAAAATTCCCCAGCCTTAGGTGACTAAAGTCCTTATGATCTCATTCAAACAAGTAGATTGCTGAATTTAATTAATGCAGAAATATATTTAAGACCATAGTGTTAATCACACAATAGTTGGAAATCAAATAGCGGAAGCATAAAAATTAATTTCACACATACACTGGTAATTATTCCTTCAAATATGTTTTTCATTCCTTTCAAAAAAATTACAAGGAAACCTCCACAAGCTATCCTAAAAACAACACTGCACGGATATCGAAAAACACCTCAAACTGAGTAGAACAATCTGCTGGGGAAGTACAACCTGTTGTACTGCTGTACGACCTGTCTGTACGGCTTGTACAGACGTTGGTAGAGCTCTGTCCGTACAGCTTGTACAGATGTCGGTAGAGCTCTGTCTGTACAACTGTACGGATTGCTGCATGAGTTACGTGCTGTTGGAAACTAGCTGCCTGCACTTTCTCCCTCTCTGTCGCTCAACCTGCTCAACTATTCAAGTGTTCTTGTGTGTGTCTTGACTCTTAACTCTCTATCTTGACTTGTCTTTAGCTTTAACTGAGACCAAAACCCTAATCTATTTTTGAGATTACTCCTAGTGTAAGTCATGCATGTATGCAATACACTTTTTAGACTCAATAGCTTAAAATGAGACTTTCACTTTTTAACTAAAGTGAATTAAAAAATAGAATTTACTTTTTCGAAAATAGAATCACTTTTTGAAAACAAAATTAATTTTCGAAAATAACTTTTCCAAAAATAGCTTGAACAGATTCTTGTTCGAGCTATAATTCTCAACACTAACTATCATGCATGGGCTGTTCATATGGCAACTGTAGTTTGCAGTAAAGGTTTATGGATGTACTTGGAGAAACCACTTCTCGTTGCTATTGAGAATAACTAGGATTTCATATGTTTGAAGAAGGATGAAGCTCTTGGATTGATCACTCTGTACATGGAACCCCATCTTGTCCATCATACAAACAACAAAAGTGCAAAGCAGGTTTGTGATGCTTTCCACATTCTATTTGGTGTAGTGAACACCACTCAAATCAATAGACTTGAGACACAACTCTCCAACCTCAAAATGGTGGATTTTGCTACTGTTGAGGAGTACATTTCTTGGGTTCAAGAATCTAAAAGGAAACATTCTTACAAGCGGTGGTAAAGGTAAAACAAACCTCTCTCTTGGATTAAAAAATTATGCTATCATTTTTTATAGCATTCATCTTTTCCATCCAAACTTGGCTTCTCCTACTTTGGAAGATGTATTTTGTGAACTTATCCAACATCAATTCACCTTGTGAAACTTGCCAAGTGAACTATCTCCCCAGGAGCAAGCTCACACTAAGGTTACTCCCTCCTCATGTATGCATGAGTCTACACTTCCAAATTTTCCAAAAAGAAGAGGCTAACATGCTCATATTGCCATGAGGTATATCTATTAAAAAACTATCACTTTTGACTTCAAAAGATTGAAGATATTGCTTGACAAACAATTGGAAATGATCATCTCTTCGAAGACAAGGTTGGTGAGTCCACTCACTTGGATGTGAACACTACGCTATGGTTGTACCCTCCACTCAAGAATAGATCACAGATTTTGGTCTACTAGACATATGATGAAGCATCGACACCTCCTCTTTGATTAAAGTGATCAGCATAAAGGTGAGCAAACAACTATTGGCGATGACTCCACTTTCCCAGTGTTTGGTTTTCGAGATTGTTCAAATTGATAATGCTGAGTGCAAGGATGTTTCCCATATTCGTTTACCCAAACCCAATCTTATCTCTATTTATTGCATTACTCAAACCAAAGAAAAGGTGGAATTTTGGCTAGATAGATGGGTTGTTTAAGACATCAATGGAAACTTCAAAGTTGCTTTCTCTAGATATGGTGATGAAACAAAACACATGTGCGTGTCGGGGAAGTCTTCTTTGCCTTCAACTTCAAATGAGTTTATTGCAATGGTGGCAGTTGCAGATGATGATAGTTAGCCATGGCATTTTTTTTCTCGGTCACACCAACTATGGATCCTTGAGGCACATGAGTTATCGTCATGTTGTTAAAGGCCTTCCACAAATCAATTCCCTAGTGGTGTTTGTGAGGGTTGTGTGATGGGTAAGCATCACCGAGAGCCTTTTCCAAAGGACAACTCAAGATGAGCCTCTAAATCCCTTTAGATAATACACAATGATATTTGTTTTCCCATTACCACTTCTTCTATTAGGGGAGGCAAGTACTTCCTCATCATTATTAATGATATTTCTTATTTTCTATGGGATGACGCCATTAAATCCAAGGATGGGGTGTTTTTCAAATTTAAAGACTTCAAAAACCTTGTTGAAGCTCAATGTAAGTAAAAGATCAAATGTTTCTGGTTTTATGGGGAAGGAGAATACATTGATAATGTTGTTTGTTAGTTTCTTTACTCTCATGACATCTCTTGGCAACACACTATTCCTTAGACTTCTCAATAGAGTGGTATGCATGAGTGGAAGAGTAGGGATATCATGGAAATGGCTAGTTGTATCCTTCACTCTTAGAACACGAAGCTTTCCTTTTGAGGTGAAGCGGTTGTTTGTGCAACATTTATCATCAATTGCACACTTGTATCGTTTTTGGTACAACTCATTATGAGTGCTTGCATGGGCAGAAGCCCTTAGAATTTTTGGAGTAGGTGCATGGGTCCACCCACTTCATGGAAAGTGTGTTATATCACCTGTCTTATAGACTCCTCACTAGACTATGGTTTGCTATAGTGCGTCTTTTTAGGGAGGTATTGTCTTTATGACCCCATCATCCACTGTGTCAGTAATATTGATGTTTTTGGTAGCAACGAGAGGTATTCACCTCCTGGACAACTTTTCTTAGAGATGAAGATGCCAAGAAGTCAGAGGAAAGCCGTTGAACAGATTAAAGAAGCCTTAGAAGAAATTAGAAGATCCCAGAAGAGAAGTCGGCCCCACAGAATAATAATAAAGAAGAAATATAATGCTCCAGAAGTAAAGTTGGCCCCACAAGAAAAAGACAAAGTGAAAATATATTTTCCAAGAAGACAAGTCGGCCCTACTTGAAGAGACACCTGTTCGGAAAAGACACCTGCTCAGTCCAGTATAAATAAAGGTGACGCCTTCCTCATTTGATATACACACTCACTCATCTATAGCGCAAGTCTTGTGGAGAGCAATAGTTACAGCTATCCAACAAAGGAGGAAGGAAGAAGGGCGCAGGTTGACTAGGGTTTCCTCATAACCCTCGCTAGGGTTTATCTTTTGTCTTGGTGATGTGCTGGTGAAGGCCAGTTACTCTAGCATTCTGGCTAGGGCTTGATGCAGTTGCATTGCTGAGTTATCTCTTGTGGAGATAAGTATTTTCCTTTATTGGTTTGCTCTAGTGGATAGAGCTGGTTCTTGGTTATATTGTATTGGCATGGATATTCTCTCTAAGAAAAGTTTGCTGGGTTTTTCTCCCTTGTGAAGAAGGGTTTTTCTAGGATAAATCTTTGTGTCTTCTTGTGTTTGTTTATCTGTTACTTATATAAATATTTCAATATATGGTTATTGAATGTTAAAAGAAGATCAAATTGCTATGGTAAATCTAATGTTAACAAAACTAATGAAAATCCAACATGGTATCAGAGCAGGTTTCCTTTAGAATAGTCTAATTGCTGGAAGGAAGATCGTGAGATTTACCACATTTCTGCAATTTGCTGCTGCTCAAGACCTAAAACTTGTCAAGCTCGTTGAACAACCTATTGGAGGACATTGAGATTAATTTTTCCCTAGATCAACTCACCCTAGCATAGCACACCTCCTGGTGGTCTCAAATTACAACTTGGTGAAAGTTGAAATTTCTCAGTTGCAGTTGCAATTGCCAGTGGTAGTGGCAATTGCAGTGCTAGCTGCTTCGTGCCAGTTGCAGTTGCCAGTTGCTAGTTGCAGCTGCAAGTTGCCAGTTGCTAGTTGCGCAAGCCTTGAGATTAGAAGACAAGTTGGATGGTGCTACAAATTTAAGAGGTATGCACTTGTATATGTTTAAACTTGTATCATTATCATGAGGGTGTTTGCAGGAGGAGGGATCTATTGTCCAAGTGACAATATGTAGATCCAAAGGATCTTAGATCTAGTACATTCAGAGAAACAACGCCCCCTCCCTGGAAGTGAAGACTCCAGGTTTGATTGTTTTGATATGCCTTTAGCTGTTATAGCATTATTGCGACCTTATGTTGCATTTTGATCTATTGAAGTTATGACCATTATGAGATGCACTTGTTTTCAAGCTAAATTGTTCTCCTCTAGGAGATATTCTTGGTTGTCGACTTTGTTCCGGGCAGGTTATCTTGTTAAATCCCATGGAGGTTTCCATGGAGATGTTGTTGTTCTTGTTTCTTGTTCTGGGCAGGTTATCACAGAGGCAGGTCACCAGCGATAGCTCTGAGAGGGAGCTATAATGATGGTTGCAAAAGGCAACGTATTAGATAGTCTCTAGTTTGAGACATAAAGCAGTCTGACCAAACAAGGAGTTTGTATAGATTGACAGTTCGACCAATTCAGGACCTGGTGCATGATTCTACCAGTCTGAGTGAGTTATGGCACAAGAGACTTGCTCATTTGCATTATAGATCTCTTCCCACTCTGGGGAAGATGGTGATAGGTCTTCCAGAGCTCCGTGTAAAGCATGATGGCATTTGCAGAGGTTGTGCTCTTGGCAAGAATGCCAAGGGATTTTTTTTGGGTAGTGACAACATATCCAAGGGGATGTTGTACTTGGTGCATTCAGATATGTGTGGGCCTATGACAATTGCTTCTTTGAGTGGTTACTTATACAATGTGATCTTCAGACTTGGATTTTGAGGAACATGACTCCCGAGGAGGCTTTCACCAAAGTGAAGCCTGAGGTTGGACACCTCAGGATATTTGGGTGTTCTATATACATTCATGTACCCAAGGAGAAAAGGACGAAGTTAAACCCTTCAAGAAGGAAGGGTACATATGTTGGGTATAGTGAATCTTCGAAGGCATATCAGATCTACATCCCAGGTCAGAGGCAGATTTAGGTGAGCAGGAATGTTTCCTTTAAGGAGGAGGTAGCCTTTAGGAGATCTAGAGGATCTCACATGGAGATTGACAGTGAGATGCAGGAGGAGGTGGTGTCTTCTCCCCCTCACCCTTCAATAGTTCAGAGGGAGCCAGTTGAACCCATGGAGACAGTTGAGCCGGTTGATCTAGTTGATCCTGTAGATCCTGTTGATGTTCCTAGAGATATTGTAGTAGGCCGAAAGAGGCTTGCATGGGCTCGTCAGACTTTGCAGGAGGCAAAGAGACATGCAACTCCCCGCGGTACTTTAAGAGAGAGCACGTGACCTCAGAGGTTGTCGAGCTATGTTGCAACCATGAGCCACATCATTGATTTGAGCCTTCCTATTATGAGGAAGCATCTAGAGATGCCATGATGGAGGAGTATCAATCCATCATGAAGAATGATGTGTGGGATATTGTTTCGAGACTTGAGGGGAAGTCTGTGGTGACTTCCAAGTGAATCTATAAGATCAAACATGCAACTGATGGGAGCGTCGAGAAGCACAAAGCGAGATTTGTGGCTAGATAATTCTCTCAGGTAGAGGGAATAGACTATGAGGAGACATTTGCTCCTGTTGTTCAGTACACCTCCATTTGGACGATCATTGCCCTTGCTTCAGCCATGGGTTGGAGACTACATCAGATGGATGTGAAGACAACCTTCCTCAACAGAGAGATTGAGGAAGAGGTGTACATCGAGCAACCAGATGGTTTTGTGATTCATGGGAAGGAATCCCATGTGTGCAGGTTGAAGGTCTTGTATGGACTCAAGCAGGCACCTCGAGCTTGGTATGCGAGGATTGATGGATCCCTGATGAGTTTGGGTTTCAACAAGAGTATTGCTGATGCCAACCTGTACTATAAGATTGTTGATGGTGAGTACTTGATTTTTGATCTTGTGTGTTGATGATTTATTTCTCACCGGAGCAAAGAGCCTCATTGCTTGGTAAAAACATGAGTTGGTCTCCGAGTTTGAAATGAAAGATCTTGGCATGACCCACTATTTCTTGGGACTAGAGGTGTGGCAAAGAACTGATGAGATCCTCTTGAGTCGGGGGAAGTATATAGTTGAGATTTTGAGGAGATTTGGGATGTTGGACTTTAAGTCCATGGCCAAACCGATGGTGTCGAATTTGAAGAACTTGAGTGAGCCTTCTTCCAATTCAGAATAGATTGATCCAACTATGTACAGACAATTGATTGGATCATTGATGTATTTAGTTAACATCAGACCAAATATTTGCTATGTAGTGAGTGCACTTAGCCAGTTCATGAGTCAATTGAGACAGTTGCATTGGGTAGCTGCGAAGCATATGTGTTGAGATACTTGCGAGGCACAGTTGGATATGGCCTGAGATATGCTTCTAGTATTGACATGAGATTGCAGGGATATGCTGATTATGATTGGGTAAGGAGCATAGTGGACAGGAAGAGCACCTCCGGGTGTTGTTTCAGTTTGGGGTCTGCCATGGTTTCCTAGTGTAGCAAGAAGCAGACTTCTGTGGCCTTGAGTACTGTAGAAGACGAGTATATTGCAGTATGTATGGTAGTACGCGAAGCAGTGTGGCTTCAGAAGCTCCTTGTAGGATTGTTTGGGAAGATGCTGGATCCCACCGTGATTCATTGTGATAACCAGAGCTGTGTGAAGCTCTCAGAGAATCCAGTGTTTCATGACAGTTCAAAACATGTTGAGATCAAGTCTCATTACATTCGAGATATGGTGCAGAGGAAAGCAGTATTGGTGTAGTGTCTTCCTATAGATGAGTAGATTGCAGATGTTCTCACCAAGCCCCTTTCCAAGTCGAAGTTCGTGTACTTCCGTTATAAACTTGGAGTGGTAGAGAATGCCCCTCTTGTTAAGAGGGAGTGTTGATGTGTAATGTTCCTAACTTGGCTAGTCTGGGAAACACTGATAATCTGATGTATCTACTGTAGATAATTCATTGTTATAGCATATAAATGATTATATAGATGATAAATGAGACAAAAGACTGCAAATCTTATATTATGATATCTCTGTGAGTACAATGCTGAACGTGGCTAAATAAAAATGAATCACTCGGCTAGATCAAATGACAAAAGGATCTTAGCCAGAATACAATAAGCAAACTAAATGATAATACCCGATAATAAATGAGCACTGTGGGATCAATGGATGAGCTGGAACTATGGCAGCTCGCATGATAACTGTTGAAAGTCCGGAAAGCTTGCCCTAGTGGCTAAACCTCTCAGAATGGCCTAGAAACTGTCCCAAATGGTGCGCCCTGCTCTAGCTCTCAGTCCTGGTGATTGATCGGCCTCTCTGCTGGTGTGTCTGGACCCCGGATGGATCCCCCTAGGGGAATGCGCCCCTCACTGGAAAGCTGCGCCTTAGTGATTCCACCGTCGGAATCAGCTGAGATGTGTCTCAAAATGATTGCTTCGGTCTATTGTGAAATGGGTTAGAAGGGTTTTTCCCTGGATATGATTTGATGATTGCTCGGGAACCCCAGATGTGTCCCCGCCCAAAGTGTCGCACTCCGAATGTCTAGAATATGCGCCCTAGATGATTCCTTTGTCGGAATCTGACGAGGAACCAGGCAAAAGATGTGCCTTGCCTTCCTTTCAATTGGGTCGGAGGGGAATCTCTGAACTCTCCCTGGATGGGACAAGTCGATCCACTCAACTTCCTCAGAAGCTGCGCCCTCACCCTGAATAAGTGCACCCTTGCTGTTGGAACCTGTGTAACTGCTGTTGAAGAATGATGGAAGACCTGTGTGATCTTCTTGGTGACTAGGGTGTGTCTCTCAACACCGAAATCAACCAATTGGTGTCTTTCTTCTAGAATCCACCGAACTATCTCTCCTGAGATGCTCCTCTCTCCTCAATGACAAGTCAAAATCTACATAATGATGAATTAGGTCACCGAACCTTCTCTTATAGCTGCCCGAAACCCTAATTCGCTAATGGAAGACTTGTGTGATCTTCTTGGTGACTAGGGTGTCTCTCAACACCAAAATCAGCCAACTGGTGTCTTCCTTCTAGAATCCACTGAACTATCTCTCTTGAGATGCTCCTCTCTCCTCAATGACAAGTCAAAATCTACATAATGATGAATTAGGTCATCGAACCTTCTCTTATAGCTGCCCGAAACCCTAATTCGTTGCTGAAACCCTAATTCATCGTTGACTTCTAATTTTAGCTCGTCTGTTCTATTTTTAGCTCAAATTGGCTTAAAAGCGCTTTTAACCACTTTTAGCTCAATGCCACTTTCCGAATATAACACCTTTGACTGGAGTGACCTCTAGTAACCTTGTTTACCCCTTTTTGGCCCTGGCTATAGTCTAATGGGGAGGTTTAGACCATTAAGCCTCCTCTCTGGAGCTCCTATTTGGAAAGGGACATTTCATGATGGTTGCAACTTCGTGTGATCAGCTTCGTGAGACATTCTCCAGGTCGTACTCCTCGATGGACTGAGCCGGGTTGACCTATGACGATATACTGGGTTGGTGTAGCCCATGTGGTTGGGATATTTTCTAGGTTGTACTCCTCAATGGACTGAGCTGGGTTGACCTGTGATGATACTCCTTGATGGACTGAGTTGAGTATGAAACTTATCGATGGACGAATAAGTTGTACTAGATGGTGCCCAACAACCCTTGGGTTGTAGCCTAAGAGGTTGGGATATTGTATTGGGTTGATGCCCAACCCTTGGGTTGTAGCCTAAGTGGTTGGGATACTATGGGTTGTAGCCCATTGTCCCTTGTTGTGGTTGTAGCCCTTGTGGACACGTCTTGTGGTTGTAGCCCTTGACGATGATGACGCACACTACGAGGTTGTAGCCTTAGTGTTCTCTAGAGGGTTGTAGCCCCTAGATGAGATTGATAGGTCCACATTGGTTGTAGCCATGTGTGACATGATGAGGCTACTTGTAGCATGGTCTGAGGACCATGGCATAGCCTGCCGGGCTATGAGGACCAGAGGAGAAAATCATGGAGAATACCTCCCTAGCTAAGAGGGAGTGTTGATGTTTTTGGTAGCAGCAGGAGGTATTCACCTCCGAGACAACTTTTCTTAGAGATGAAGATGCCAAGAAGTCAGAGGAAAACCATTGAACAGATCAAAGAAGCGTCGTAAGAAATTAGAAGATCCCAGAAGAGAAGTTGGCCCCACAGAATAATAATAAAGAAGAAAGATAATGCTCCAGAAGTAAAGTTGGCCCCACAAGAAAAAGACAAAGTGAAAATATATTTTCTAGGAAGACAAGTCGGCCCTACTTGAAGAGACACTTGTTCGGAAAAGACACCTGCCCAATCTAGTATAAATAAAGGTGACGCCTTCCTCATTTGATATACACACTCACTCATCTATAGCGCAAGTCTTGTGGAGAATAGTAGTTACAACTATCCAATGAAGGATGAAGGAAGAAGGGTGTAGGTTGACTAGGGTTTCCTCATAACCCTTGCTAGGGTTTATCTTTTGTCTTGGTGATGCGCTGGTGGAGGCTAGTTACTCTAGCACTCTGGCTAGGGCTTGATGCAACTGCATTGTTGAGTTATCTCTTGTGGAGATAAATATTCTTCTTTTTTGGTTTGCTCTAGTGGATAGAGTTGGTTCTTGGTTATATTGTATTGGCATGGATATTCTCTGTAAGAAAAGTTTGCTGGGTTTTTCTCCCTTGTGAAGAAGGGTTTTCCCAGGATAAATCTTTGTGTCTTCTTGTGCTTGTTTATCTGTTGCTTATATATTTCAGTATATGCTTATTGAATGTTAAGAGAAGATCAAAATGCTATGGTAAATCTAATGTTAACAAAACTAATGAAAATCCAACAACTAAGCATCATGAGGCTATCTTGGATGAGCCTGTTCTTGATTGTCCACTAGGTTCTCTTCCATCACTTCTTTTTGGTGATGATTATCAACATGTCTCCATGGAACATGTCTCTTCTTTTTCAATAGAGTTACTTGTTGATGAGTCTTAGCTTCTTGTAGTAGATCTCACCACATCTTCATCAAGTTTTTGTGCTCCCATGGGTACCTTTTCAAGCTCTTCTTTTGGATAGTTGTTGAGGACTTATGGGCCTACTAGCTCAACCAATTCCTCTTCTACTCGAAGGTCTCTTCTAGCCTTCCTTCTTTTGACGAAGGTTTGTAGCATCATGATGAGCCCTCTTTCGATGAGCAGTCTGTTGATGAATTCTCTCCAAATGTGTAGCCTAGTGATGCGCCCTCTACATATGGGCAATGTAGTGATATCCAATTCAGCGACGACAAATTTTGCTTGGAGTTACTGATGTTGAATGATGATGACGGGGACGATGATCTTACTACATTGTTGCCATCTTTGCCCAAGTGGGCCATTGCTGCTCTTATTGATGCTACTAACTTTCTCGCTCGACATTCTTAGTAGTCAAAGACAGCCTCATCATGGGCCCTTATTTTAGTTTGCCCTCCTCTACTTGACAAATATGAATTTGCACCACTAAAGACCCTTTTTAGCACAATCAATCACATTATCGATTGTGAAGGCTTTCTTCGTGAGTGGTATGGCTTTTGATGACCTTGGCTTAGCATTATGGGGGGGTGGTTTGGCGATCTTTTGTGATATTATGTGGATGTAATGTTGTCTATGTGGCCCCTTGTTCAGCTTGAGGGGGGATGTTGAGATAATTTGGCTAATCTTCACTTGTGGCTATGTGCTAGCCCACTTTGTGGGTAGTGGAGGCTCTTAACAAGCCGACCTGTGGGTAGTTACACCATTATTACACTTTTAATTATTTTATTGTAATTTGGGGTAAGGTCGACCTAGCATCCTCCTTGGGATAGGCGTCTTCACTGAGTGGAGTGGTATAAATACACCACATCGCTCAGTTGTAATATAATCACATTCAAGCGAGTTTAATTGTTCTTTTGCCTAAGGGCACCTACACCAATTCATTGTACTTGTGTTGCAGCCTTTTGAAGTTTTTTGTGGCGTTGCTATTTTTAGCTTGTTTATTGGATTACGGATTGTTGGAGAATTCATCATGGCTCCTCTACCTCATGATATCTAACTTGTAGCGGACCCAGGTCCTAGATGGAAAGATATGAAATAAGTTTACCATGAGTGATTACAATGTTGAGGACATCATGTATATATCCTTAGTGTAGTATCCCCTCACAGGCACATGCCGTGCAGGTGTTACTACACGGAATTACACATACCATCCATGGTTAATCACGTGCATTTACGCAGTGAAATACATTTAATTCAGAATATTCATAAGGAACATTTTTAGCATAATAATC
>ML810780.1:200238-212350 GCA_009831015.1 Picea engelmannii | reverse complement strand
GCTGCTGAATGTGGGCGGTGTTTCCCCTTCGTTTTCCAAATCTTTGAAGCTGTTAGTGTTGCCCTGGGATCCTGGATTGCTTTGGATCGGGGTTGGGTTAATTGTTCGAGGGCCTCTAGATTTTGCTCGTCCTTTCCGGGGCTATTGCCATCCCTCCTCCTTTTCTTTCTCCTACGCGGCCTTGGGACAGTTCCTCTGGAAGTGGCCGTAGTCATGACATTTTCTGCATTTAAATGGCAGTTGTTCGTAATCTAGTTTTTGTAGGTGTTGCCAATCGCCCACCTTCAGTTTTACTGCTTCCGGCAGTCCTACTTCTAGATCAACTTCAACACAGATTCTGGCACAAGAATACTGATCTTTTGGGTCTGCTTTGTCGATATAGTGGCCGAGACCATTCGCTATTGCTTGCAGCGATGCAGAGTTCCAGCAGTGGATGGGAAGGTTTGGGAGTCTGACCCAAACCGGGACGTCCTTTGGGATCTCCAGGGCTGGATCGAAATTTGGAGTCCAGCGATTCAAGTAGAGCCCTTGTGCGCCCATGAAGTAAGGGCCATTTCTGAAGATTAGGTCCCGGTCCTCCTGGGAAATGAACTCGAAGATGTAGAAGCCTTTGCCGACGGAGTAGCAGGTCACACTGTTCTTTGTTAACGGTCTCCAGTTCCTCTGAATCCAGTTATCGGTTGTTCTTGTGAAAGGCCAAAGCCCCATGAACTGGCCGACTAAACCTCGTTCTGAGAGAGAGATTGCTACTTTCATTGGTTGTTCTGGAGGAAGGCAGATTTCGGGTATGGCCTCCAAACGCTTTACAAAGCTCGAGGATTCTCCTTGGGATGTCTTCTTCGAACAGGCTGTGATCAGTTTGTTGAATGTCGAAGAGGGGGAGGGAGGGGGCGGCGGCTCCCCTCCGTCCTGAATTGCCATGGCGGCTGATCCACTCAAAGCACGTCAAACCCTAACCGATTCAGCGCTTTGTTGCAGACATACACTACCATGCAGCCTTGTTACTATCTATGCCGAGATAGTTGCATTTCGTTGTTAATACACACCATAAACCCTAATTAAATGCCATCATTCGTCATTATATCCAATGTGGTTAATACATCATCTTTTCTATATTTTTAGTGGTTAAAATATGATTATATCATGGTCTACTTATGACAGTTTGTGAAGTGTGTTTCTTGTACTAACACAATCAACATTCCCGTACCATTATTGTTGTTCAACATTCTGCACCAATATAGCTATTCCCATACCTGATATTGTAGCTTGTCGTATTAGTGTGCTTCTATAAGGAAATAGGGAACATGGGTTTTGTCCAGAATGATGTTGACATGCTGACACGTGTGTCAGAATTCACCCATCTCGCACGTGTGGACCTCCATCTCAGGGGGAATGATTCTTGAAAAATTAGCAAAAATCTCAAACTGCCAACTTGTGCCTCACTTTTCGTGCAAATGGTATCAGATCCAGAAATTCTACAAAATGGGTTTTGTCTAGAATGTGGAAAATTGAGTTCAACGTAGACACTTTTTCAAAATTTGAATTGTTTTGGAAGATATGGGTAGATCTATAACTGGGATCTGCCTAAATTGATGAAAAACCCAGATTTGGGGATTTGCTCCAAAAAATGGCAAATTTGTTTCTAGGTTTTGGGATTTGGTTCTATCCTCTTCCTTTTGGTTTATTGTGTATAAATATGTATCAGATCCATTGAGAAGGGGATCCTTAGTGTGATTATGCTCAACATAAGTCTCTTGTAATTAGAACATTGGTTCAAATAAGATTTTTATGCAATGAAGTTTTGAAGCGTTTCTACAATCATTTGCGGTTGATTTCTTCTTCAAGCAACATGCAACCAATTGGGTAGGGCTCCTCAATTCGGTATTCATTGTTTCTTTGTTCTGTAATTTTATTTGTAGAATTGTATATGCGTTTTATTTCCTAGATTTGGTGTGGCAGCAAGTAGTTTTCTGTGTGTTTCTTATCATTTCTTTCTCTAAGAACAACTGTCATGTAATTAAATGCTATTTACCTTACCTTTGTATCAAGTACTATGTTATTTCACTATTTTTAATCTTGTGGGTGTGCTTGATTTACTTCTACAGGAAGCCAAGAACAACATGTTAGAGTTATAATTGCTAATCATCTTCAGCTTGAATATATCTGCGATCTTGTGTTCTTAAATACAAATATAACTTCCATAATTGTCAACTGTGGTTTAAATAATTTCCAAGATGCATATCAAATATCTGAACATGGTTATCAATTCTGAAAATTATATTGTTTTTCATGACCAATACGATATTCATGTGTGCACTTCATTCTTATATTCACACTCCATTCCTGCAATTACTATTTTCTGCTCAAAAGATTGATTGATCTTGAATTCACACATACAATCCTTTAAAGAACATAAGTAAGCTCCTCTTCCAAGCATTTGTTTTCTTTGATCCCATCATTGTTCCTGTGTATCAGGTGTACTCATTTGAAGGGTAATTTATGAGTTTTAATTGCATGACTGTGTACAGTCCGAATGTATATAGTGTAAACAAAGTGTTGAATGTAGATGGATAATTAAATCATTGTATGTATTATGAGTGGTTTTCTTTGTGTGTTTTAGGTTCAGTTATTACATTCACATTTCATTTCATTTTCATGGTTTGAATTTACATTTCATTTTCTATTTGTTTGATTGATTTTCCCTTTAGCTAGTTTGCTTTAATTTGGCTTTTCCATAGTTTAAATTTCTTTTTATTTCTGCACTTTGATTTTATCTCTAGTTTTGCTTTCATTCATTTGGAAGTGTGCTTGCCAGCTTTAGAATAGGCTAGACTAGGCTCCAATCCTGCATTTTTTTTTCTTGCACCTCTAAGTCTACGACTCCCTGGTTGACAATTTAATGTTGGGAATTAATAGTGCATATATTTATCCCCACAAGTGACGCAACCACGAGGTCGTTAACCCCGCCTGCTCACACAGGATTGTTCGAATTCTTGCTTCTGAGCCGAAGCGGCTCCCTTTTGATCCTCTCGGGAATCACTATGCAATTTCCTGACCCAGTCCACAGGTCCTTCTCTACCCTCTACGGCCTTCATCACTTAACCGAGGTTATCCCCGAATCTCTGTCAGGTGCTGGGGTTTTGCGGTTCTCGCTGTCGAGAGTCACAACACTCCCCAACTCTCGATCTCCAATTCTCCGATGCCCCTTGAGAGCTAGCTCTGTTGGCAGTGTTCCTGGTCCATATGACCATTACCCCACGACCATGGCCTTACCTCTTGTCGTGGCTCCTCCTATCAGAATTTCGGCACTTGCGATGTCAAAATTCACAAATCCTCCGGACTCGCGATTCTCCGATGCTCGATGGCTCCTTTCATACGCTAGCCCTCCTGAGCTTATCTCTTGGCTCAGGTGACCAATTGCATAAGACCATAGTCCTATACTTCCCTATCGAGATTTCAGTTTCCAATTTCTCGATGAGTTCTCCTTTGAGCGCTAGTCCTCCTGGCTAGAGCATGGTCCATATGACCTGTCTCCGCGTGACCGCAGTCAAACCCTCCATCGGGGTTCGGGGTTCACGATTTCAAAATGCATGAACTTCTTGTACATGGGATCTCCGATTTCCCGATGGTCAAAATGCCGACGACACCCGATCTTCCTCCACCTGTCCTTACAAATGGATGGCTCCGATGTCCTCTCGCAGGATCGTGTCCTCGCGCCTTCACAACCTTTGGTGCCAATCCTTCACTCTTCTGCTTCCGAGGTCCCGACAGGTGATGTGCCACCTGTCCACTCGTCAACTCATGTGTGCCCCCCATGCTCCAATGCCTTATCGGGAAATCGTGTATCGTGATCCCAAACTGCACGAAACCTATGTGCCCGGGATCTCCGATATCCCGATATGCGACTTTCGTCCGATTCTCGACACCTGTCCCTCCTGAACGGATGGATCTGATTATCTCAGGGTTTTCACTTGGGATTTTCCCTGATGTCTTATCCACGGGAATGTCGATTTCCTGATGCGCCCAAATGCCGATGGCGCTGGAACTCCGCCACGTGTCCCTCTGCCAACGGGCGGTCCAGATCCCGTCGATATTTCGCGACCGCTGCTATCTTGATCCTCATGACCTCGCGAATCTCGATTCTCCGATGACCGATATTCCGATGCTCCGTCGGGACTCTTCTCCTCTTGTTCAAGGGGTTAACTCCCACACAACTCCTGCAGATCCGATGATTGTCGACGATCTGATCCCAGATCTAACGACTCAGATGAATCCTCCTCGTGCGCTCCTCCTCCAGTGGTTAAAATTCGTGCAAATTCTCCCGATCCAACGGTTGTCGGGATTACTTCGGGAGATGCGACGACTATCGGTCTTCTCCTGCTGTAGGCTCTTCCTGAGATCTTGCTGTATGTTTCTTCCTACGCTTGGAATAAATTCTTGTTCTCAAGGGCTTCGACCCTTACGCTCTTTCCCCTACGAACTCCTTCCTCTGAGTTTCCGCTGCGTATATATATATATATATATAGCGCTAACCCTCCTGAGCTTTGGTTACTCTGAACTCCTCCAAGGATGTCTTCGGTCTCCACACTCCTTGCAATTATGACCTTGTGTGTAAAATCACTCCCCTTCCTGAGATTTATTCTTGAATCCTTAAAGGATTCCTTTGACCTCTGCACTCTCCTTGCGAAGTCCTTGTGCGCAAAGCGCTATCTATCCTGAGCTCCTCCTGTAGCTTCGATCTCTACAGAAGCTCAGTTCTTCTTCTATTTCTCCCACAGATGGAGAATATAATGCCTCCTGGCAGTCTTCCGACTCAAGCAACCTATTGCTGAGTACTTCTGGGTATTCGGTAACCCAGTAAAAGTCCTTCAGTGGACTCTTCCTTTGACTTCCAGAACTCAAAGAGTTCTTCCTTATTATCCTGTGCCTATATGCACACAGACTCAAATGCCCATTAGGCAGGGTTCTTTCCTCCACAGAACGTTCATCAGTTCTGTTCTCATGTGCACTTATGCACTCGCTCGATGCCCACTTGGCAGAGCTTCTCGGAATCCTCCACGATTCTATCTGCGACTGTGTCTCAGATACACAGCTCTGCCTCCAAGGTGTTTAGGAACCTTGAGGTCTTCTTCCACTGAGTTGTTGACTTCAGTCCTGTGCCTCAGTACGTCTTCATCTGACTCCTCAGAGTTCAGAAGTGAATCCTCTATGCATGACTCTCAGAACCTCAATGTTCTGTCACACCCTCCTGGTATGAAGCCTCAAAGACCTTCAACCCTGAAATCAAACACAACTCCTACAGAATGCATTAACAATCATACATTCATAGCATAGATATAGAACACATACAGACATGCATATAAGGTAGAAGAATGCAGGAAAAACTGCTTCTCTTATATATTAAATGATGCAAAATGCCCGTATCTTCACAATGGTGTTCCTGAGCTCTCTCTGGCTCTTCTCTACTCTATCAGACTAACTCTCAAAATGAGATCTAAAATCTCTTTTACCTAAGGTGCTCTCAGCGCTTCTCTCCAGGTCTACCTAATCTAATAAATTACATTCAATTATAATGAATGGTTGTCTAGTCCAGGATTGGATCTAGATCTCGGCCATTCTTGGCATTAAAGATGATCTACCTAACGCCTACTCAAAGGCATGGATTTCATGGCTCACCAGCCTAAGCATTCGATTACATTTTATTACAAATATTTAAATGAGGCTACGCCTCCTTGTATGCTATGCGCACTGACGTGGCTGGTTGGCTGCTGACATGGAGAGATGCTCCTGCATCAACAAGAGTTACAAAGGGAGATGGGATGAAAACGAGAGAAGTTAGAAGGGTTGGACTCTTTGGGGATTATAGCTAGAAAGGTGGAATTAGTTTCTCCTCCAATGTTATGTTTGTGAAGGGTATAGTTTAGCATTTTCTTCAAATCTCGTTTGATAATGTCTTAGAAGGAGCAGTAGAATACGATTGGGAATCCATCAGGTCCAGGAGATTTCTCAGGATCCAAGCTCCAAGCTGCTTTAGTTATTTCTTCTTCTCTTATATCCTTGACTAATTGGTTGTTTTCATGCTCTGAAACTATACTTGGGATGTTGGCAATTTTGATGAATGCAACTATGGGAGATATCCTCCAGCTTACAAACCTGTGAGATGTGAAACATAGCAACTATGTGAGTCTTTCTCTCAGCTTACAAACCTGAGAGAAATCCCCTAAGAAGGGTTCGTGGCTCCTTCCTGGGACAGAGTTAGGAATGTAAAGATGACCTCCTCCATGACATGAGTGAGAAGAACTCCAGATGATTATCTAGTGGAAAAGTGATCTGTTGAGTTAGGACATGTCTGTGGCTGAGCACAAGGTGAACATGAGAAATCCCAAAAGTGTTGGGCACATCGTCATGTGAACATAAATGAATATGATGTGATGGCCTCCTCTGAGCAACAGAGTTAATGAGATGACTCCAGATGATTCCCCTGTCGGTGGCAGTGGGAAAGCATATCTGTAGAGTGGAAGTGCCTGTGGACGAGCATAGGTGAACGTGTGAAGACTTGGTTCATATGTGTAATGCAGTGAATCATATCTATGACATCCCTATGGATGCACCCCTAGTGGATGAGAACTAGTGGGTGTATCATATCCTTTACTATATATATTGTTCAAGAGTCAGACCTACATGTAACCCTAATTATTATGTAAAGGGTACAGGTCGGCCCCACCTTAATGTGATTAATAATAAATGTAAAATATAATTAATATTAATATCAATATTAATTATAATAAATAATAAGTATATTTGACTTAGATATTTCTACCCTGTTGTGCCAATAGACGCCCTTTTTAATTGGTCAAAGTCTAATATAAGTAGGAGATGATTCTCCATTGTAGAATCATATCCTTCTTGTGTGTTTTGGAAATTTCAGCAAGTACTTCTCTTTGGAAAAGGTGCACACCTCTCTTGGGCGCTAGTCTTCTAGGGCTTAAGCACCCTCTTGTGTGATAATTCATTCTTGGTGGTGAAAGGTCTTTCTCTTGAAGAATATAGCAAAGGATTTGGTTGGGTTTTCTTCCCTTGCTGAGAAGGGTTTCCCAGGATATATCTTGTGTACTTGTGCATGGTGTTTCTTCTTGTGATATTGGTTGCTCCAACATTATTGTTTATGGTTAAGACATGATGAAATTGAAATGAACTACATGCTTAACCTAATTCTTATGAAAATCAACAGGCAAGCATGTCAATAACATCTGCATTTGTTTATTCACCAATTAGTTGCTGATATAAATTATTGAAGTTGTGAAAGGACTTTTTTTTTACTTGATCAAATGTGTTGAGTTGTTGCCCTGTATTTGAGGTAATGGAGGCGAATGTATTTTTTTTCCTTCGTGATTGAGATTTCTTGTGGAAGAACGAGATATTTGAATCGCCCACTTTTATCCAGAGGCTTCTAGATTTCAACCTCCAGTGTTCTTCTTCTCTGTGCAAGGTGTGTTGAAGATGTTGTTGTGCCTCTTTTTCTTGATTCAACATCGTTTCTATAACCATTTATTTTTTGTTCTGGAGATGAACTTTCCTGAGCTGCTCTTTTTTTTCTTGTTTTTCTTGTTGGGGTGGAATAAATGAGTTTTTTACCCATTCTTTGAGAGTTTGTTTGACTACTTTGAGCTTGCTTTCCCAAATATAATTCAGGGATATAGAGAAGGGGATGGTCCATGCATTTTTAACTAAAGGGGGGACGGCTGGGTTTTCCAACCAAAGTTGGTTGAAACAAAACGGGAGAGGGCCAAAGTTTTGAGGAATCTGGAAGGAGAGAGAAATTGGTTTATGATCTGAGACTGCAAAAGGGAGGATGAGAGAGGAAATGACAAAGGGGGAGAGAAGGAGGTTACTATTGATGGGAAAATGGTCAAGGCAGGATGCTATATGGCTAAGGCTAGAGTGTCTTTTTTTGCAATTATACTTTCCTTTTGTGAGTTTGATGTCTTGCATATCCCAATCTGAAATGAGGTCAATAATATTTTCAGAGAAAGGGTCTCTGACTTTACTTCCCCCTTTTTTTCCCCCTGGGTTGAGGTGGGTATTGAAGTCTCCCCCGATTATGCAAGTGGAGATATCTATGGAGTTTTTGAGTTCTGATAGGGAATTCGAGGTAGTTGTTTTGTCTTTGTAGGAGTTGGGAATGTAGACATTAACTACAAAGATGTTTTTATCATTGTCCTTGTTTTTTAGAAATGTTAAAAGCCAACTTTGAGTTTCCAGAGCTACCTCGAAAGTCCAGATTTGCTCGTCCCATAGAGTTTTGATGCCGCCAGATGCTCCTTGAGATCTAACAGTTGCCCCGCCTATAGCTTTGAAAAAACAAATTGTTGCTTCTAGAAGAGATGAAGCATCCATTTTGGTTTCCTGGAGGAGAATAACTGAGGGATTGGCCATTTTATTTAGGTCTTTTAGAGCTTCAAATTTAGACTTGCTTCCAAAGCCCCTGTAGTTCCAAGAGAGGAAGATCGTTGATGGGGGGTGGAGGAGGCCCTGCTTCCATAAGCCGGGTGATCCATTCCTTTGGTTCCTATTTTTCATGTTGATGTGTATATGGTGTTTTCTATAGTTTGTTTCTTTCCTTGTGCCCTTTATTTTGAGGTTGTTTCCTCTCTGACTTCCTTGTTTGTTCTTCATCCCGATTTTCTTGGCTTTTCTGGTGGGATTTATCCTTCTTCTTTTTCTTGAGTATGGAGAGCTTGTGAATGTGGATCTTCATTTCCCTGTTGTGATGATCCTTGCATTCCCTCCTTGGAGGGATTATATTTGTCTGAATCGTCAGCTAAGCCACTGAGGGTGGGGCAGAGGGAGGAGGAGGGTCCAAAACTATAACCTGGGGGGATTTTGTTTTGAGGAGGATTCTCCAAGCGGATCAAAGGGGTTGTGAATGGGAGGGGGAGGGGGATTGGAGGGAAAAGAAGGGGATTTTTCGGGAGGGGATGTCGAATGGGGGTTTTGACATGAGGTATCAGGGTTGGGCGTGGGACCAGAGGGCCCCAGACGGGAGCCAGATCATTTTCTACTAGTTACCTTCTTCCAGACTTGCTGCCATCCATCTTTCTGATGTGTTGCATCAACTTTTGAAGATTTCTTATTACTAAGGTAGTTCATTGGAAAATGTCAATACTTTGAACAGGAGTTGCTCATAGTCTAGTTTCTTTATGTGGGTCCAATCATCTAGATTTGGTTTGATTGGTTTCGGAAACCATTTTTCTAGATCTACTTCCACAGATATCCTAGCACAAGAGTACAGACTAGATTTAGGTTCTACCCTATCAATTAATTTTCCCAAGGTATCTCCTATACTTTTCAAGATTTCATCACCCCAAAAATGGAAAGGCAAATGGGGGAGTCTTACCCATACTAGCACGATGGAGGGTATATCATTTTCTGGGTCAAAATATGACGTCCATTTGTTTAAGTATAACCCTCTTGGGTTGAATAAGTAGGGGCCATTTCTGGAAATGAGATCTTTATCTTATTTAAGCTCAAAGTAAAAGATATAGAAACCCTCACCATAGAAGAAGTGTTTCATGCGTCCTTGGACCAAGGGCTGTCAATTTCGCTCAATCCAGAGATCTATCTGCCGAGGTGAGGGCCATAAACCCATGAAATGGCCAACAAGAGCTCTAGAGGTGAAGGAGAGATATTTTATCCTCGCGGAGATGCATGGGATTGAAACTTCTAGAATCTATTCTAGTTTCTTTTCAAGCTGAGAGAAGATGGAGTGTGACGGGGGGGGACTAAGCGATCCTGCAAGAGCCTTGAAGGCAACAACCTCGTCGAGTAAATCCGGGGGGGGTCCAGATGAGGAACCACCGAGGCCATGAGGGCTAAGGGCAGAGAGACGACGACGGTGGGATATGGTTGTATATCTCGGGATAGAACTAGGGATTTACTCACGAATGAGGGTACTATGTTATGACCCAAGGGGGGCATATACAGGGCTAGATGTATATGACATGACCTCAAGGGGGGGGACATATATGGGGCTACATGTACATGTAATGTGTAAATATATATGTCATAGGGTCATCCTAATAGTAAAGGGGCTTCATGTGTAGTGTCTAAATAGGTATATATAGAGATAATGTACTCATTACTATAGACATGTGAATTGTGATGTATGAATGTATTTTATTATTTGGAGTACTTTCTCCTATTCTTTAAGGAGTTTTTGTATAACTTATCTATCTTGGAGTTTTTCTCCACAATCACATTCTATACATGATGTGTAATTTTTTTCTATTATGATATTTTAAGCATTTGGATCATTACATGATCTAACAGGACCTCTTTGGGTTTGAACTCAAGGAATTTTACCTATGGATGAGTCCTTAACCAAAAGACTAGACCAAGGTGTTTGGTAAGGTACCCACATGATTAATGTTTTATTCCTATGAATGGAGTTTTCACAATCTAGCAAGATCACTTAAGTGTTGAAATTCAAGACCTTTGACTTGTGGATATGAGTTGTTAACCAAACATCATACCAAGGTGTTCATTAAGGTATACAAATAATTTATCTTTATTCTCATGGATGGAATTTTTGTGATATGGATATGAATCCTTAAATGAAATACCATACTAGGGTGTTCATTAAGGTATACATGTCATTTATCTTTATTCTCATGGATGGAGTTTTTGTGATCTCGCAACACTACTTTGTGTTTATAACTCAAGATCTTTTCCCTATGGATATATGTCCTTAACCAAAATACCAAATCAAGGTGCTCAACAAGGTACCCATGTGATTATTATTTTTTTTATCATGGATGGAGTTCTCATCATATATGAAGATCACTTGGGGTTTGAAATCAAGACCTTTTACCTGTGGTTATGAGTCCTTAGAAAAAACCCCATACTAGGGTGCTCAACAAGGTACCCACATCATTAATCTTGTGTTCATGTGCATGAAGCTTTCATGATCTAGTAAGACTACTTGAGGGTTGATCTAACAAGACTACTCGAGGGTTGGAATCGAAGAATTTTTACTTGTGTATAGTATTCCTTCACCAAAAAACTAGACTAGGGTGTTCAAACTTATCTACACATCATCAATATTTTATTCATGTAAATAGAGTTGTTGTGATCTACTACAAGGCCACTTGGGGGTTGGAACTCAAGACCTTTTACCCAATATCATTCCTTAATACAAACACTAGAGCATGGTGTTTAAAAAGGTACCCATGTTATTAAATTTTTACTATTATGGACAAAGTTGTCATGATCTATCAAGACCATTTGGGGGTTGAAAATCGAGACCTTCTACATGTGGATTTGAGTCCTCAGAAAAAACCTTGGACTGAGGTGTTCGACAAGGTACCCACATATTTAATAATTTATTCCCATTTTTACCACCCAAATTGTATGTAATGATGTAATACCTAATCCATAAGGTAAAATCCTAGGGAAACCTCTAGGAAGGTCACCACTACCACCTCAACAACATATCCTTTGCATACTCAGTCCAGCTCCCCTCCGGCTCAAGGGGGTATTCTGTTGGGTATGTGTTATATTCTTTGCATGTGTGTGTGTGGGCACATCAAATTTGACAACTGCCTTTGACGATCCCTCTAGTAGTGCTCTTTGTGTCATGTGCATCAGGAACTTTCCTAGGGGGGTCCCAGGGGGGTTAGGTATGCCCCCCCTGGTTACACGCAACGTCCCAATTTTTTTTTTGGCGGTTTTTGCTATTTTTAGCAGTTTTCTAAATTAATCCCAGATTAATGGATTAGGGTTTTGGTATCTACGAAATACCTAAAAACATTGTATATATTGTATGGTGAATGGTGAAATTCGATATAATGAATATAAGAAAGGTTTTCCCAGTTGAGGGTTTCCGGTATAAAATCTATGTGTACTTTGTGTATGAGCCATTGATTAAATTATGTTTTGCTTAAGAATCTATATGTATTTCTTTACTTCACAGGTTTAAAACTTACATATTCCCTATTAGGATTACTAATACCAAGCAATGAAGTACAAGGTGACATTGACAATAGCCTTAGTAAAATGACCCCTCCAAGTCATCACATGCTTCAATAATAATTTCCATGGTTATCCTAGGGAT
>ML810780.1:150361-195311 GCA_009831015.1 Picea engelmannii | reverse complement strand
CATCCTAATAGTAAAGGGGCTTCATGTGTAGTGTCTAAATAGGTATATATAGAGATAATGTACTCATTACTATAGACATGTGAATTGTGATGTATGAATGTATTTTATTATTTGGAGTACTTTCTCCTATTCTTTAAGGAGTTTTTGTATAACTTATCTATCTTGGAGTTTTTCTCCACAATCACATTCTATACATGATGTGTAATTTTTTTCTATTATGATATTTTAAGCATTTGGATCATTACATGATCTAACAGGACCTCTTTGGGTTTGAACTCAAGGAATTTTACCTATGGATGAGTCCTTAACCAAAAGACTAGACCAAGGTGTTTGGTAAGGTACCCACATGATTAATGTTTTATTCCTATGAATGGAGTTTTCACAATCTAGCAAGATCACTTAAGTGTTGAAATTCAAGACCTTTGACTTGTGGATATGAGTTGTTAACCAAACATCATACCAAGGTGTTCATTAAGGTATACAAATAATTTATCTTTATTCTCATGGATGGAATTTTTGTGATATGGATATGAATCCTTAAATGAAATACCATACTAGGGTGTTCATTAAGGTATACATGTCATTTATCTTTATTCTCATGGATGGAGTTTTTGTGATCTCGCAACACTACTTTGTGTTTATAACTCAAGATCTTTTCCCTATGGATATATGTCCTTAACCAAAATACCAAATCAAGGTGCTCAACAAGGTACCCATGTGATTATTATTTTTTTTATCATGGATGGAGTTCTCATCATATATGAAGATCACTTGGGGTTTGAAATCAAGACCTTTTACCTGTGGTTATGAGTCCTTAGAAAAAACCCCATACTAGGGTGCTCAACAAGGTACCCACATCATTAATCTTGTGTTCATGTGCATGAAGCTTTCATGATCTAGTAAGACTACTTGAGGGTTGATCTAACAAGACTACTCGAGGGTTGGAATCGAAGAATTTTTACTTGTGTATAGTATTCCTTCACCAAAAAACTAGACTAGGGTGTTCAAACTTATCTACACATCATCAATATTTTATTCATGTAAATAGAGTTGTTGTGATCTACTACAAGGCCACTTGGGGGTTGGAACTCAAGACCTTTTACCCAATATCATTCCTTAATACAAACACTAGAGCATGGTGTTTAAAAAGGTACCCATGTTATTAAATTTTTACTATTATGGACAAAGTTGTCATGATCTATCAAGACCATTTGGGGGTTGAAAATCGAGACCTTCTACATGTGGATTTGAGTCCTCAGAAAAAACCTTGGACTGAGGTGTTCGACAAGGTACCCACATATTTAATAATTTATTCCCATTTTTACCACCCAAATTGTATGTAATGATGTAATACCTAATCCATAAGGTAAAATCCTAGGGAAACCTCTAGGAAGGTCACCACTACCACCTCAACAACATATCCTTTGCATACTCAGTCCAGCTCCCCTCCGGCTCAAGGGGGTATTCTGTTGGGTATGTGTTATATTCTTTGCATGTGTGTGTGTGGGCACATCAAATTTGACAACTGCCTTTGACGATCCCTCTAGTAGTGCTCTTTGTGTCATGTGCATCAGGAACTTTCCTAGGGGGGTCCCAGGGGGGTTAGGTATGCCCCCCCTGGTTACACGCAACGTCCCAATTTTTTTTTTGGCGGTTTTTGCTATTTTTAGCAGTTTTCTAAATTAATCCCAGATTAATGGATTAGGGTTTTGGTATCTACGAAATACCTAAAAACATTGTATATATTGTATGGTGAATGGTGAAATTCGATATAATGAATATAAGAAAGGTTTTCCCAGTTGAGGGTTTCCGGTATAAAATCTATGTGTACTTTGTGTATGAGCCATTGATTAAATTATGTTTTGCTTAAGAATCTATATGTATTTCTTTACTTCACAGGTTTAAAACTTACATATTCCCTATTAGGATTACTAATACCAAGCAATGAAGTACAAGGTGACATTGACAATAGCCTTAGTAAAATGACCCCTCCAAGTCATCACATGCTTCAATAATAATTTCCATGGTTATCCTAGGGATGCCAAGTGCAGGTCGACCCTCAAATCAAGTGAAAAAACAGCTCCAAAATGATGAAGAAGGGAGAGTGTTCAAGCATCCTCCATGTGGAATGTGTAGATAAGGTCAATGCATTCACAAATAACCCCACAATGCCTTGGGGGATTGTAACACCCTGTTTCCCCCAATCTGTAAAAATAACTATATTGGCCAAGAACTATGGAAAACTCAAAGATGTGAATGTTTGACTTGACGGACCTTTATATAAAAGGTCGATGAATGTAAATTATGTTATGATTATGTGTTGCATGACTGCTGGGAGGGGGGATGTGCTAAAAGATACCATGATGGCTAATGAGAGGTGGTAGAAGGGACCTGGAATGGTTGCGTTAACTTCCACTGAGCCAATACCGTACTGGTTTTTACTTTCTCAAAGACCAAAGCAACTCTCTGACCCTAGAATGGATTTCCTGTCAGATTGGTAGGTGGGGAGGCTCCTCAAGAGTTAATGAGGGAATGGGGGGGGTGAACCGCCCATCCGTAAAAGCTCCCAGACCTGACCACAGACAGGGAAATTTGTGCCACACACAATATTGTAGAGAAAATGCAAGAGAGGAAGTGTGGTAAGAGGTGGTGGAGAGAGAGTGCGTAAGACAGGGATCGCAGAATAGAACTAGAGAAAACTCTGGAAACACAGAGAGTTCTGAACAGAGGAGAAGGAGAGTAACCTTCGTCCTTGACTTCCGTTGAGCTGGAAGTAGGAGACTGAACCTCAAAGCATCGTGGTCTAGCTCAGGGGTGGCTAGTGGTAAATCTGTTTGGAGTCACTGAGCCTACAGTTGGGTGGAAATGAGCACCCCTCTCAGTAGTTGCATCACGCCTGGTGTTTATGATAAGTGTTATGTCTTGTATTTTGAATTATTGGAAATAATGGATGCATGCTTATACTTATATGACCATAATTGATTTATGTATAGAATGAATAAGTTCAGAATACAAGTCCATTCCCTTGATATTTGTCCCATCTACTTGACTCACGCTATGCCCTGGTTTGATTTCCCGAAGGCACCTCCTCCCGGAAATTTTCCTCACATTCCAGAGCCAGAGTGAGTTCCTTGAAAGAACTACCATTATAGTAAACCCATGAGTTTACTTTACCCCTAACACAGAGTCATAGATCGATGAATTAGGAAGGCTTTTCAGTCAGGTCACCAAGCCTAGGGATAATTGCCCAAGAACCCTCTGAAGGTCCAGATGACCTGGGTCTAGAAACCTTGTACAAGAAAGAGTAGTTCTCTCAGGTTTCAAAGTCGTGGGAGTTCAAAGCCCTGAGAGGTTAAATCTCATGAATCAATCTCAGAAAGGATAGAGATTCCCATTTATCAAAAGAGAGTACCCCATAGTTTGGTAGACGAACGGTCGGAATCCTTTCGGAAATACCCCAGATTTGTCAAGACCGATGGATCTGTCAAAGCTCTATGGACCGTCGGATCAGGGGAGGCTCACAGCCATTAATCTCATACATAAATTCCCATATCGAGAATTCAGAGATCAGAGTTTTGAAAGGTAAGGAAAATCTTTGTTGTGGATTTTCACGAGTCGTGGAATCCTAGTAGGTGAAACCCCGAATCGATTTAGCGTGAATAGGTTTCGGCGTTTCGGCACACGGGAAACGAAAGGGAAAGACCCCTCGTCTTCGCTAGTGGCGAAACCCCGAATCAGTTTAGCGTGAATAGGTTTCGGCATTTTGGCACCCGGGAAACCAAAGGCCAAGACCCCTCATTTTCGCAAGTCGCAAAATCCCGGTACATGAAACCCCAACATGCTCTGTGGATTAGCCCTAGGTCACCAGACAGGGTCTTGTGATAGGAAGGAGGAGTCCCGAAAGAATCTGGATCGTCCAGTTGTAGGGATGCATGGAAAAGATCTAAATTCGTTGGGGTTCTGGAAATTGGGTGATCCAGGTGGATATCGGTGGCCACCCACCTTTTCCAACTGGCTCAAAACAAGTTTCTAGCAATTTTGGCAATTTACTATTTTTAGCTGTTTTTAAATTCTGGGGCCATTTTGAGGGCCCAAATGAAGGTTTTTAAAGATCGAGGTTCTCGATGATATTTAAAGGAATCATTTATCACCCAAAATGAATCTCCTCGACAATACCTTTCCAACAAGCTATCACACGCCTAAAACGGAGATCATATGCAAAAGTTACGACCCCGAGAAGTTGATGTACTCACTTACCCAAACGGGGCCCACATGAATTTTGGCGCTTCATCTCCTAGGGTTAGGTTTTTGGATGTCTAGGAATTTTGGCATTCCTGTTTATTGTAAAAATGCCTTTAGAGCCTCATTGTAATCATCTTCTTTTGAATGCGAGTAGCCGTCACATCTCTTCTCAGAGATAAGTTGCCACCATTCTAGCGAGTCTTTCACTCTGTATTTTTACAGTCTCTGTACATTTATTTCATTAATAGAAATCATGTATTATTGTATATCTATGTTTATGGTTTCATATCTGATACATTTCTGTTATATTATTGAATACCTATGATATATCTGTGCATTTCATTATTATATCTTCGATCTCATTTCATGCCGAAAATAATTCGGATCAGTGGTATCAAAGCAGGCTACTCTTGATCTCTTTTTCAGTGCATGTCCCCGACAAGGTCCGATTATAGAAAGTTGGGTCTCAAGCTTGTCTCTCTTGAATACAATTTCTCTCTCACACCCAAGAAACCCTCAATGGCGGAAGAAAAGAAAAATGATGGAGCAGATGATCCTATCAATCTATTGCTTGAGCAAGCTCTCACGCGACAAAGGGACAAAATGATGGAGAATTTTGCCCACATTCTTCAAGGCCTGCCAATAGCATCAGGTGCATCTTCATCAAGTGGCCACTTTGGTGGCACCTCACCTTTCAAGGTACAAGTTAATTTTGATATTCCTGTATTTGAAGGACAGATAGATGTAGAAGCCCTAGACAAATGGTTAAATCTGCTAGAAGGTTATTTCTTTGTTCACAAATTTTCCGACAAAGAAAAGATCACCTTCACACTCCTTAAAGCTCTTCCCCATGTCAAACATTGGTGGAAAACTTATTGGGAGAAGATTTCCACAGAGGAGTCTGAAATATATGGGTCGATCCCACTTGGGATTTTTTTGTGGATGCGGTAAAGGAACGGTATTACCCTGTTGGAAACTATGAGGACTAGTACATGAGATGGACCACACTGCGGCAAGAGAGGGGCCAAGCAGTTCCGTAGTTCACCAATACCTTCCTACCTTGCGCACCAAGATGGATATCAAAGACTCTGAGCGACATTTGGTTCTAAAATACCGTGGGGCTCTACACAGATACATCCAGACTGAAATGGATTTTCTAGACATCTCATCACTCGGTGATGCTTATCGATATGCTGTTAAAATCGAGAAGAAATTTAAGCACCAAAACTAATGGGATTTTGGATATGTAAATCCGCAATAACCAAAGTATGACAAAGACATCCCTAACAAACAGTCTCCTGAAAACCAGTCCAAGACACAGGAAAAGAAGGGTCACGGGAAGACAAAGAAGGACACCGAAAAATGGTGCGATTTACACAAAAGTCCCTGGCACAAAACCGATGAATGTCGCTCAAAACAGTCATTGGTGGCTGAGATCAAAGACAAGCAGCCGAACCCTGATTCATAATCTGACTCTGAAAACATTGGTAAAGGACAGATCATTGATGCAGACCCCACTGCTATTGTTGCAACCGCATCAATTCAACTAGAAGAACCAACAAATCCCAAAGAGGGGGAGCACCTTTTTCATTCACAGATGTGGGTGCCGCTGCATTTTATTGTTGATAGCGGAAGCCAGAAGAACCTCATCTCAGTAGAGGTCGTCAAACAATTGGGATTGTCGACAACACCACACCCGCCACCATACAACATCCAGTGGCTTCGCCAAGGATGATATCTCCGTGTCAGACAGCAATGTCGATTGTCATACAGGACGAGATATTATGTGATGTTGCCCCACTGGATGTCCGTGATATTCTCTTGGGCCAGCCATATATGTGGAAGCACCATACTTTTTATGAGTCTCGACCTCATAGTGTCATTGTTACTTTGGGGGGTCATCTCTACATAATACCAGAGGTAGTTCCAACTATTGTTCCACCTAAAAAGTGTCGCAAGGTAGTATCTCATACTGCAAAATTCAACTTCTTCACACTCTGTTCAAAAGGCAAACAGAACGACACTTTAACCACTACAGTCTCGGCCCCTGCACCTTCTATCCCACAGAAGCAGGTTGACAAGGTTGCAGCAAAGCGCAAAGATTCCTTCTGCACACCTTCCTCTCATGTATCTTGACTTGTTGAACAACCTCAACTTCAACAGGTTCATGACAGACTTCCACAAACTAAGCAGCGCGACGTCTCCAGCAAGGCAAGCAACTCACCAAGATGCAGATTCAACAAATACTTTTCCCTCTCCCCCGGGACCTCAACGTAATGGAGACCATTACTTCCTAATGAGGGAGGATTGGTCCAGGTGGATATCGGAGGCCAACCACCTTTTTCGACTGGCTCAAAATAGTTTTCTGGCAATTTTGACAATTTATTTTTTTAGCAGTTTTTAAATTCCGGGGCCATTTTGAAGGCCCAAATGAAGGTTTTTCGAGATAGAGTTTCTCAAAGATAGTCAAAGGCATGATCGATCCCCCAAAATGAATCTCCTCGACAATACCTTTCCAACGAACTACCACATGCCTAAAACGAAGATCGTATGCAAAAGTTACGACCACAGGAAGTTGATGTACTCACTTACCCAAACGGGGCCCACATGACTTTTGGCACTTCATCTCCTAAGGTTAGGTTTTTGGATGTCTAGGAATTTTGGCATTCCTGTTTATTGTAAAAATGCCTTCAGAGCCTCATTGTAATCATCTTCTTGCGAATGCGAGTAGCCATCACATCTCTTCTCAGAGATAAGCTGCCAGCATTCTAGCGAGTCTTTCACTCTGTATTTTTACAGTCTCTGTACATTTATTTCATAAATAGAAATCGTGTATTACTGTATATCTGTTTTTATGGTTGCATCTCTGATACATTTCTGTCATATTATTGAATACCTGCGATATCTCTGTGCATTTCTTTATTATATCTCCAATCTCATTTCGTACCGAAAATAATCCTGATCAGTGGCATCAGAGCAGGCTGATCTTGATCATTTTTTCAATGCATGTCCACAACAAGGTCTGATTATAGAAATTTGGGTCTTGATCTTGTCTCTCTTGAAGAAAATCACTCTCGCACACCCAAGAAACCCTCAATGGCGGAAGAAAATAAAAACGACAGAGCAGATGATCCTATCAATCTATTGCTTGAGCAAGCTCTCACGCGACAGAGGGATGAAATGATGGAGAATTTTTCCCACTTCCTTCAACGCCTTCCGATAGCATCAGTCACATCTTCACCAAGTGGTCACTTTGGAGGCACCTCGCCTTTCAAGGTACAAGTTAATTTTGATATTCCTGTATTTGAAGGAAAGATAGATGTAGGAGCCCTAGACAAATGGTTAAATCTACTAGAAGGTTATTTCTCTGTTCACAAATTTTCCGACAAAGAAAAGATCACCTTCACACTCCTTAAATATATCCCCCATGTCAAACATTGGTGGGAAACTTATTGGGAGAAGAGTTCCACAGAGGAGTCTGAAATATATGGGGCCGATCAAACTTGGGATTTTTTTGTGGATGCGGTAAAGGAACAGTATTACCCTGTCGGAAACTATGAGGACCAGTACATCAGATGGACTGCGACAATAGAGGGGCCAGGCATTTTCAGAGTTCACCAATACCTTTGATACCTTGTGCACCAAGCTGGGTATCAAAGACTCCGAGTGACATTTGGTTCTGAAATACTGTGGGGCTCTACAGAGATACATCCAGGCTGAAATGGATTTTCTGTAAATCTCATCACTCAGTGCTGCTTACCGATATACTGTTAAAATCGAGCAAAAATTTAAGCACCAGAACAAATGGGATTTCAGATATGTAAATCCCCAACAACCAAAGTATGACAAAGAAAAACCTAACAAACAGTCTCCTGAAAACCAGTCCAAGACACAGGAAAAGAAGGGTCACGGGAAGACAAAGAAGGACACCGGAAAATGGTTTGATTTCCACAAAATCCCTTGGCACAACACCGATTAATGTCGCTCAAAAAATTCATTGGTGGCCGAGATCAAAGACAAGGAGCCAAACCCTGATTCAGAATCCGATTCTGAAAACACTGGCAAACGATAGATCATTGACGTAGACCAATAGATCCCGAAGATGGGGAGCACCTTTTTCATTCAAAAATGTGGGTGTTGCTTCATTTTATTGTTGATAGAGGAAGCCAGAAGAACCTCATCTCAGCAGAGGTCGTCAAACAGTTGGGATTGTCGAAAAAACCACACCTGCAGCCATACAACATCGGGTGGCTTCACCAAGGACGAGATCTCTGTGTCAGCCAGCAATGTCGATTGTCATACGACATCCAACCCTTCAAGGACGAGGTATTATGTGATGTTTCCCCACTGGATGTTTGTGATGTTCTCTTGGGCCAGCCATATATGTGGAAGCGCCATGCTGTGTATGAGTCTTGACCCCGTAGTGTCATTGTTACTTTGGGGGGTCATCTCTACATAATACCAGAGGTAGTTCCAACTATTTTTCCACCTAAAAAGTGTCGCAAGGTAGTAGTATCTCATACTGCAAAATTCATCTTCTTCAAAATCTGTTCAAAAGGCGAATAGAACGACACTGCAACCACTACAGTCTCGCCCCCTGCACCTTCTATCCAACAAAATCAGGTCGAAAAGGTTGCAACAAAGTGCAAATTTTCCTTTTGCACACCTTCCTCTCATGTAGCTCGACTTGTTTAATAGCCTCAACTTCAACAGGTTCATGACAGACTTCCACAAACTAAGCAACACTACATCTCCAACAAGGCAAGCAGCTCACCAAGATGCAGATTCAACAAACGCTTTTCCCTCTCCCCTGGGAACTCAACGCAATGGATACCATTGATTTCTAAGGAGGGAGGATTGATCCAAGTGGATATCGGTGGCCACCCACATTTTTCGACTGGCTGAAAAAACAGTTTTCTGGCAATTTTGTCAATTTACTATTTTTAGCAGTTTTTAACTGCTAGGGCCATTTTGAGGGCCCAAATGAAGGTTTTTCGAGATCGAGGTTCTCAATTATAATTGAAGGCTTGATTGATCCTCCAAAATGAATCACCTCAACAATACCTTTCCAATGAGCTTTCACACACCTAAAACGGAGATCGTATGCACAAGTTACGACCCCGGGAAGTTGATGTACTCACTTACCCAAACGGGGCCCACATGACTTTTGGCGGTTCATCTCCTAGGGTTAGGTTTTTGGATCTCTAGGAATTTTGGCATTCCTTTTTATTGTAAAAAGGGCTTCAAAGCCTCACTGTAATCATCTTCTTGCAAATGCGAGTAGCCGTCACATCTCTTCTCAGAGATAAGCTGCCACCATTCTAGCAAGTCTTTCACTCTCTATTTTTATAGTCTCTGTACATTTATTTCATTAATAGAAATTGTGTATTACTATATATCTGTGTTTATGGTTGCATCTCTAATACATTTCTATTATATTATTGAATACCTACGATATCTCTATGCATTTATTTATTATATCTCCGATCTCATTTTGTGCCGAAAATAATCCGGATCAGTGGTATCAAAGCAGGCTGCTCTTGATCGCTTTTTCAATGCATGTCCCTGATGAGGTCCGATTATAGAAATTTGGGTCTCGAGCTTGTCTCTCTTGAAGACAATCGCTCTCGCACACCCAAGAAACCCTCAATGGTGAAAGAAAAGAAAAATGACGGAGCAGAGGATCCTATCAATCTATTGCTTGAGCAAGCTCTCACGCGACAGAGGGACGAAATGATGGAGAATTTTTCCCACATCCTTAAATGCCTTCTGATAGCATGAGGTGCATCTTCACCAAGTGGCCACTTTCGAGGCACCTCACCTTTCAAGGTACAAGTTAATTTTTATATTCCTGTATTTGAAGGACAAATAGATGCAGAAGCCCTAGACAAATGGTTAAATCTGCTAGAAGGTTATTTCTCTATTCACAAATTTTTCGACAAAGAAAAGATCACCTTCACACTCCTTAAATCTCTCCCCCATGTCAAACATTGGTGGGAAACTTATTGGGATCAGAGTTCCATAGAGGAGTATGAAATATATGGAGCCGATCCCACTTGGGATTTTTTTGTGGATGTGTTAAAGGAACAATATTTCCCTATTGGAAACTTTGAGGACCAGTACATGAGATGGACCACACTGTGGCAAGAGAGGGGATAAGAAGTTATAGATTTCACCAATACCTTCCATACATTGTGCACCAAGCTGGGTATGAAAGACTCCAAGCGACATTTGGTTCTGAAATACCGTGGGGCTCTACACAGATACATCCAGACTGAAATGGATTTTCTGGACATCTCATCACTCGGTGTTGCTTATCGATATGCTGTTAAAATCGAGTAGAAATTTAAGCACCAAAATAAACGGGATTTCGGATATGTAAATCCGCAACAATCAAAGTATGACAAAGACAGCCCTAACAAATAGTCTCCCGAAAACTAGTCCAAGACACAGGAAAACAAGGATCACGGGAAGACAAAGAAGGACACCGGAAAGTGGTGCGATTTCCACAAAAGTCCCTAGCACAACAACGATGAATGTCGCTCAAAACAGTCATTGGTGGCCGAGATAAAAGACAAGGAGACGAACCCTGATTCAGAATCCGATTCTGAAAACACTGGTAAAGGATAGATCATTGACGCATTCCCCACTGCTATTTTCCCAACCACATCAATTCAACTAGAAGAACCAACATATCTCGAAGAGGGGGAGTGCCTTTTTCATTCACAGATGTGGGTGAAGGGGACCCCGCTACATTTTATTGTTGATAGCAGAAGCCAGAAGAACCTCATTTCAGCAGAGGTCATCAAACAGTTGGGATTGTCGACAAAACCACACCTGCAACCATACAACATCGGGTGGCTTCGCCATGGATGAGATCTCCATGTCAGCCAACAATGTTGATTGTCATATGGCATCCAGCCTTCAAGGACGAGGTATTATGTGATGTTGCCCCACTGGATGTCTGTGATGTTCTCTTGGGCCAACCATATATGTGGAAGCGTAATGTTGTTTATGAGTCTTGACCCCGTAGTGTCATTGTTACTTTGGGGGGTCATCTCTACAGAATACCAGAGGTATTTCCAACTATTGTTCCACCTAAAAAGTGTCGCAAGGTAGTATCTCATACTGCAAAATTCAGCTTCTTCACAATATGTTCAAAAGGAGAACAGAACGACACTGCAACAACTACAGTCTCGCCCCCTGCACCTTCTATCCAACAGAAGCAGGTCGAAAGGGTTGTAGAAAAGTGAAAATATTCCTTCTGCACACCTTCCTCTCATGTAGCTCGACTTGTTGAACAACCTCAACTTCAACAGGTTCATGAAAGACTTCCACAAACTAAGCAGTGCGACGTCTCCAGCAAGGCAAGCAACTCACCAAGATGCAGATTCAACAAACGCTTTCCCCTCTCCCTCGGGAACTCAACGTAATGGAGACCATTGCTTCCTAAAGAGGGAGGGAGGATTGATCCAGGTGGATATCAGTAGCCACCCACCTTTTTCGACTGCCTCAAAACACTTTTCTGGCAATTTTGGCAATTTACTATTTTTAGCAGTTTTTAACTTCCGGGGCCATTTTGAGGGCCCAAATGAAGGTTTTTAAAGATCAAGGTTCTCAATGATATTAAAAGGCATGATTTTTCCCCCAAAATGAATCTCCTCAAAAATACCTTTCCAACGATCTATCACACGTCTAAAACGGAGATCGTATGCAAAAGTTACGACCCCGGGAAGTTGATGTACTCACTTAAGCAAACAGGGCCCACATGACTTTTGGCGCTTCATCTCCTAGGGTTAGGTTTTTGGATCTCTAGGACTTTTGGCATTCCTGTTTATTGTAAAAAGTCCTTCAGAGCCTCATTTTAATCATCTTCTTTCGAATGTGAGTAGCCTTCACATCTCTTCTCAGAGATAAGAGGCCACCATTCTAGTGAGTCTTTCACTCTATATTTTTACAGTCCCTGTACATTTATTTCATAAATAGAAATCATGTATTACTGTATATCTGTGTTTATGGTTGCATCTCTGATACATTTCTGTCATATTATTGTATACCTGAAATATCTCTTTGCATTTCTTTATTATATCTCTGATCTCTTTTCGTGCCGAAAATAATCCGGATGAGTGGTATCAGAGCAAGCTGATCTTGATCGTTTTTTCAGTGCATGTCCCCGACGAGGTCTGATTATAGAAAATTGGGTCTTGAGCTTGTCTCTCTTGAAGACAATATCTCTCGCACACCCAAGAAACCATCAATGGCAGAAGAAAAGAAAAACAACGGAGAAGACGATCCTATCAATCTATTGCTTGAGCAAGCTCTCACGCGATAGAGGGACGAAATGATTGAGAATTTTGCCCACGTCCTTCAATGCCTGTCGATAGCATCAGGTGCATCTTCACCAAGTGGCCACTTTCGAGGCACCTCGCCTTTCAAGGTAAAAGTTAATTTTGATATTCCTATAAAAGTTAATTTTGATATTCCTATATTTGAAGGACAGATAGATGCAGAAGCCCTAGACAAATGGTTAAAACTGCTAGAAGGTTATTTCTCTGTTCACAAATTTTCCGACAAAGAAAAGATCACCTTCACACTCCTTAAAGCTCTCCCGCATGTCAAACATTGGTGGGAAACTTATTGGGAGTAGAGTTCCATAGAGGATTCTGAAATATATGGGGTCGATCCCACTTGGGATTTTTTTGTGGATGCGGTAAGGGAACAATATTACCCTGTTGGAAACTCTGAGAACCAGTACATGAGATGGACCACGCTGTGGAAAGAGAGGGGTCAAGCAGTTTCAGAGTTCATGAATACCTTCCATACCTTGTGCACCAAGCTGGGTATCAAAGACTTCGAGTGACATTTGGTTCTGAAATACCGTGGGGATCTACACAGATACATCAAGACTGAAATGGATTTTTTGGACATCTCATCACTCGGTGATTCTTATCGATATGCTGTTAAAATCAAGTAGAAATTTAAGTACCAGAACAAATAGGATTTCGGATATGTAAATCCGCAACAACCAAAGTATGACAAAGACATCCCTAACAAACAGTCTCCCGAAAACCAGTCAAAGACACAAGAAAAGAAGGGTCACGGGAAGACAAAGAAGGACACCAGGAAATGGTGCGATTTCCACAAAATCCCCTGGCACAACACCGATGAATTTTGCTCAAGACAGTCATTGGTGGCTGAGATCAAAGACAAGGAGCTGAACCCTGATTCAAAATCCGATTCTGAAAACACTGGTAAAGGACAGATCATTGACGCAAAAACCACTGCTATTGTCGCAACCACATCAATTCAACTAGAAGAACCGACAGATCTCGAAGAGGGGGAGCATATTTTTCATTCACAGATGTGGGTGAAGGGGACCCCGCTGCATTTTATTGTTGATAACGAAAGCTAGAAGAACCTCATCTCAGTAGAGGTCGTCAAACAGTTGGGATTGTCGACAACACCACACCCACAACCATAAAACATCAGGTGGCTTCGCCAAGGACGAGATCTTCGTGTTAGCCAACAATGTCAATTGTCATACGGCATCTAGCCCTTCAAGGACGAGGTATTATATGATGTTTCCCCACTGGATGTCTATGATGTTCTCTTGGGCCAACCATATATGTGGAAGTGTCAAGATGTTTATGAGTCTCGACCCCATAGTGACAATGTTACTTTGGGGGGTCATCTCTACAGAATACTAGAGGTAGTTCCAACTATTGTTCCACCTAAAAAGTGTCGCAAGGTAATATCTCATACTGCAAAATTCAGCTTCTTCACAATCTGCTCAAAAGGCGAACAGAACGACACTGCAACCACTATAGTATCGCCCCCTGCACCTTCTATCCAATAGAAGCAGGTCGAAAAGGTTGCAACAAAGTGAAAATATTCCTTCTGCACACCTTCCTCTCATTTAGCTCAACTTGTTGAATAGCCTCAAATTCAACAGGTTCATCATATACTTCCACAAACTAAGCAACGCAACGTCTCTAGCAAGGCAAGCAGCTCACCAAGATGCAGATTCAGCAAACACTTTTCCCTCTCCCCCGGGAACTCAATGTAATGGAGACCATTGCTTCCTAAGGAGGGAGGATTGATCTAGGTGGATATCGATGGCCACCCACCTTTTCCGACTGGGTCAAAACAATTTTCTGGTAATTTTGGCAATTTGCCATTTTTAGTAGTTTTTAACTTCTGGGGCCATTTTGAGGGACCAAATGAAGGTTTTTAGAGATTGAGGTTCTCAATGATAGTTGAAAGAATGATTGATCCTGCAAAATGAATGTCCTTGACAATACCTTTCCAACGAGCTATCACACGCCTAAAACGGAGACAGTATGCAAAAGTTACGATCCCGGGAAGTAGATGTACTCACTTACCCAAACGGGGCCCACATGAATTTCGGTGTTTCATCTCCTAGGGTTAGGTTTTTGGATGTATGGGACTTTTGGCATTCCTTTTTATTGTAAAAGGGTCTTCAGAGCCTCATTGTAATCATCTTCTTGCGAATGCGAGTAGCCGTCACATCTCTTCTTAGAGATAAGCTGCCACCATTCTAGCGAGTCTTTGACTCTCTATTTTTACAGTCTCTGTAAATTTATTTCATTAATAGAAATCATGTATTACTATATATCTGTGTTTATGGTTTCATCTCTGATACATTTCTGTTATATTATTGAATACCTACGATATCTCTGTGCATTTCTTTAATATATCTCCGATCTCATTTCGTGTCGAAAATAATCTGGATCAGTGGTATCGGAGCAGGTTGCTCTTGATCGCTTTTTCAGTGCATGTCCCCGATGAGGTTTGATTATAGAAATTTGGGTCTTGAGCTTGTCTCTATTGAAGACAATCGCTCTCTCACACCCAAGAAACCCTCAATGGTGGAGGAAAATAAAAACGACGGAGCAAACGATCATATCAATCTATTACTTAAGCAAACTCTCACGTGAAAGAGGGACAAAATGATGGAGAATTTTGCCCACATCCTTGAATGCCTATCGATAGCATCAGACACATATTCATCAAGTGGCCACTTTGGAGGCACCTCACCTTTCAAGGTACAAGTTAATTTTTATATTCTTTTATTTGAAGGACAGATAGATGCAGAAGCCCTAGAAAAATGGTTAAATATGCTAGAAGGTTATTTCTCTGTTCACAAATTTTCCGACAAAGAACAGATCACCTTCGCACTACTTAAAGATCTCCCCCATGTCAAAAATTGGTGGGAAACTTATTGGGAGCAGAGTTCCATAGAGGAGTTTGAAATATATGGGGCTGATCCCACTTGGGATTTTTTTGTGGATGAGGTAAAGGAACAGTATTACCCTGTTGGAAACTATGAGGACCAGTACAAGAGATGGACCACACTGTGGCAAGAGAGGGGCCAAGCAGTTATGGAGTTCACCAATACCTTCCATACCTTTCCCACCAAGCTAGGTATCAAAGACTCCAAGCGACATTTGGTTCTGAAATATTGTTGGGCTCTACACAGATACATCCAGACTGAAATGGATTTTTTGGACATCTCATCACTCGGTGCTGCTTATCGATATGTTGTTAAAATCAAGAAAAAATTTAAGCACCAAAACAAACGGGATTTAAGATATGTAAATCCGAAACAACCAAAGTATGAAAAAGACATCCCTAACGAACAGTCTCTAGAAAACCAGTCCAAGACACAGGAAAAGAAGGGTCACGGGAAGACAAAGAAGGGCACCGGAAAATGGTGCGATTTCCACAAAAGCCCCTGGAAAAACACCAATGAATGTCGCTCAAAACAGTCATTGGTGGTCGAGATCAAAGACAAGGAGCCGAACCTAGATTCAGAATCTGATTTTGAAAACACTGGTAAAGGACAGATCATTGACGGAGACCCCATTGCTATTGTCGCAACCGCATCAATTCAACTAGAAGAACCAATAGATCCCGAAGAGGGGGAGCACATTTTTCATTCATAGATGTGGGTGAATGGGACCCCACTGCATTTTATTGTTGATAGCGGAAGCTAGAAGAACCTCTTCTCAGCAGAGGTTTTCAAACAGTTGGGATTGTCGACAACACCACACCCGCAACCATACAACATCGGGTGGCTTCGCCAAGGACAAGATCTCTGTGTCAGCCAGCAATGTCGATTGTCATACAACATCCAGCCCTTCAAGGATGAGGCATTATGTGATGTTTCCCCACTGGATTTTTGTGATGTTCTCTTGGGCCAACCATATATGTGGAAGTGCCATGTTGTTTATGAGTCTCGACCCCGTAGTGTCATTGTTACTTTGGGGGGTCATCTCTACAGAATACCAGAGGTAGTTCCAACTATTGTTCCACCTAAAAAGTGTCGAAAGGTAGTATCTCATACTGCAAAATTTAGCTTCTTCACAATCTATTCAAAAGGAAAACAGAACAACACTGCAACCACTACAGTTTCGCCCCCTGCACCTTCTATCCAACAGAAGAAGGTCGACAAGGTTGCAGAAAATCACAAAGAATCCTTCTGCACACCTTCCTCTCATGTAGTTCGACTTGTTGAATAGACTCAACTTCAACAGTTTCATGACAGACTTCCACAAACTAAGCACCGCGACGTCTCTAGCAAGGAAAGCAGCTCACCAAGATGCAGATTCAGCAAACGATTTTCCCTCTCCCCCAGAAAATAAACGCAATGGAAACCATTGCTTCCTAAGGAGGGAGGATTGATCCAGGTGGATATCGGTGGCCACCCACCTTTTCCGACTGGCTCAAAACAATTTTCTGGCAATTTTGGCAATTTACTATTTTTAGCAGTTTTTAACTTCCGGGGCCATTTTGAGGGCCCAAATGAAGGTTTTTCAA
Organism: Picea engelmannii; assembly: GCA_009831015.1. Taxonomy (NCBI): domain Eukaryota; kingdom Viridiplantae; phylum Streptophyta; class Pinopsida; order Pinales; family Pinaceae; genus Picea; species Picea engelmannii. The sequence continues at coordinate 178,229 of ML810780.1, read as the reverse complement.
GATCAAGGTTCTCAATGATATTCAGATACATGATTGATCCCCCAAAATGAGTCTCCTCAAAAATACCTTTCCAACAAGCTATCACACGCCTAAAATGGAGATCGTATGCAAAAGTTACGACCCCGGGAAGTTGATGTACTCACTTACCCAAACGTGGCCCACGTGACTTTTGGATCTTCATCTCCTAGGGTTAGGTTTTTGGATGTATAGGACCTTTGGCATTCCTGTTTATTGTAAAAAATCCTTCAGAGCCTCATTGTAATCATCTTCTCGCAAATGCGAGTAGCTGTCACATCTCTTCTCAGAGATAAGCTGCCACCATTCTAGCAAGTCTTTCACTCTCTATTTTTACAGTCTCTATACATTTATTTCATTAATAGAAATCGTGTATTACTATATATATATGTTTATGATTCTATCTCTGATACATTTTTGTTATATTTTTGAATACCTGCGATATCTCTGTGCATTTCTGTATTATATCTCCGATCTCATTTCGTGCCAAAAATAATCCAGATCTGTGGTATCAGAGCAGGTTGCTCTTGATCACTTTTTTAGTGCATGTCCCCGACGAGATCCGATTATTAAAAGCTGGGTCTCGAGCTTGTCTCTCTTGAAGACAATCGCTCTCGCACACCCAAGAAACCCTCAATGGTGGAAGAAAATAAAAATGATGGAGCGGACGATCCTATCAATCTATTGCTTGAGCAAGCTCTCACATGACAGAGGGACCAAATGATGGAGAATTTTTCCCACATCCTTCAATGCCTGCCGATAGCATCAGGCGCATATTCATCAAGTGGCCACTTTGGAGGCACCTCGCCTTTCAAGGTACAAGTTAATTTTGATATTCCTGTATTTGAAGGACAGATAGATGCAGAAGCCCTAGACAAATGGTTAAATCTGCTAGAAGGTTATTTCTCTGTTCACAAATTTTTCGACAAAGAAAAGATCACCTTCACACTCCTTAAAGCTCTCCCCCATGCCAAAAATTGGTGGGAAACTTATTGGGAACATAGTTCAACATAGGAGTCCTAAATATATGGGGTCGATCCCACTTGGGATTTTTTTGTGGATGCGGTAAAGGAACAGTATTACCCTGTTGGAAACTCTAAGGACCAGTACATGAGATGGACCACACTGCGGCAAGAGAGGTGCCAAGAAGTTCCGGAGTTCACCAATACCTTATATACCTTGCACGCCAAGATGGGTATCAAAGACTCCCAGCAACATTTGGTTCTGAAATACCGTGGGGCTCTACACAGATACATCCAGACTGAAATGGATTTTCTAGACATCTCATCACTCAGTGCTGCTTATCGATATGTTGTTAAAATAGAGCAGAAATTTAAGCACTAGAACAAATGGGATTTTGGATATGTAAATCCACAAGAACCAAAGTATGACAAAGACAGCCCTAGCAAATAGTCTCCTGAAAACCAGTCCAAGACACAGGAAAAGAACGGTCACGGGAAGACAAAGAAGGACACTGGAAAATGGTGCGATTTCCAAAAAATCCCCTGGCACAACACCGATGAATGTCGCTCAAAACAGACCTTGGCGACTGAGATCAAAGACAAGGAGTCGAACCCTGATTCAGAATCCGATTCTGAAAACACTGGTAAAGGACAGATCATTGACGCATACCCCACTGCTATTGTCACAACCGCATCAATTCAACTAGAAGAACTAATAGATTTCCAAGAGGGGGAGCACCTTTTTCATTCATAGATGTGGGTGAAGGGGACCCCATTTCATTTTATTGTTGATAGCGGAAGCCAGAAGAGCCTCATGTCAGCAGAGGTCGTCAAACAGTTGGGATTGTCGACAACACCACACCCGCAGCCATAAAACATCAGGTGGCTTCACCAAGGATGAGATATTCGTGTCAGCCAACAATGTCGACTGTCATATGGCATCTAGCCCTTCAAGGTTGAGGTATTATGTGATGTTTCCCCACTAGATGTCTGTGATGTTCTCTTGGGATAACCATAGATGTGGAAGCACCATGTTGTTTATGAGTCTCGACCCCGTAGTGTCATTGTTACTTTGGGGGGTCATCTCTACAGAATACCAGAGGTAGTTCCAACTATTGTTCCACCTAAAAAGTGTCGCAAGGTAGTATCTCATACTGCAAAATTCATCTTCTTCACAATCTGTTCAAAAGGCGAACATAACGACACTGCAATGACTACAGTCTCGCCCCCTGCACCTTCTATCCAATAGAAGCAGGTCGAAAAGGTTGCAGCAAAGCGCAAAGATTCCTTCTGTACACCTTCCTCTCATGTAGCTTGACTTTTTGAACAACCTCAACTTCAACAATTTCATGACATACTTCCACAAACTAAGCAACGCGATGTCTCCAGCAAGGCAAGTAGCTCACCAAGATGAAGATTCAACAAATGCTTTTCCCTCTCCCTTAGGAACTCAATGCAATGGAGACCATTTATTTCTAAGGAGGGACAATTGATCCAAGTGGATATCGGTGGCCACCTAGCTCTTCCGACTGGCTTAAAATAGTTTTCTGGCAATTTTGGCAATTTACTATTTTTAGCAGTTTTTAAATTCCGGGTCCATTTTGAGGGCCCAAAAGAAGATTTTTCGAGATAAATATTCTCAATGATATCGAAAGGCACGATTGATCCCCTAAAACTAATATCCTTGACAATACATTTCCAACGAGCTATCACACGCCTAAAACGGAGATCGTATGCAAAAGTTACGACCCCGAGAAGTTGATGTATTCACTTACCCAAACGGGGCCCACATGACTTTTGGCGCTTCATCTCCTAGGGTTAGGTTTTTGGATGTCTATGACTTTTGGCATTCCTATTTATTGTAAAAATGCCTTCAAAGCCTCATTGTAATCATCTTCTTGCGAATGCGAGTAGCCGTCACATCTCTTCTCAGAGATAAGCTGCCACCATTCTAGCAAGTCTTTCACTCTGTATTTTTACAGTCTCTGTACATTTATTTCATTAATAGAAATAATGTATTACTATATATTTGTGTTTATGGTTGCATCTCTAATACATTTCTGTTATATTATTGAATACTTGTGATATCTCTATGCATTTCTTTATTATATATACGATCTCATTTCGTGCCGAAAATAATCTGGATCAGTGGTATCAGAGCAGGCTACTCTTGATCATTTTTTCAATGCATGTCCCCAACGAGGTCCGATTATATAAAGTTGGGTCTCAAGATTGTCTCTCTTGAAGACAATCACTCTCGCACACCCAAGAAACCCTCAATGGCGGAATAAAAGAAAAACGATGGAGCAGATGATCCTATCAATCTATTACTTGAGTAAGCTCTCACACGACAGAGGGATGAAATGATGGAGAATTTTGCCCACATCCTTCAATGCCTGTCGATAGCATCAGGCGCATCTTCATCAAGTGGCCACTTTGGAGGCACCTTGCCTTTCAAGTTACAAGTTAATTTTGATATTCCTTTATTTGAAGTACAGATAGATGCAGAAGCCCTAGACAAATGGTTAAATATGCTAGAAGGTTATTTCTCTATTCACAAATTTTCCGACAAAGAAAAGATCACCTTCACATTCCTTAAAGCTCTCCGACATGTCAAACATTGGTGGGAAACTTATTAGGAGCAGAGTTCCACAGAGGAGTCTAAAATATATGGGGCCGATCCCACTTGGGATTTTTTTGTGGATGCGGTAAAGGAACAGTATTACCCTATTGGAAACTCTACGGACTAGTACATGAGATGGATCACACTACGGCAAGAGAGGGGCCAAGCAGTTCTGGAGTTCACCAATACCTTCCATACCTTTCTCACCAAGCTAGGTATCAAAGACTCTAAGAAACATTTGGTTCTGAAATACCATGGGGTTCTACACAGATACATCCAGACTGAAATGTATTTTCTGGACATCTCATCACTCAGTGCTTCTTATCGATATGCTGTTAAAATTGAGCAGAAATTTAAGCACCAGAACAAACGGGATTTCAGATATGTAAATCCACAACAACCAAAGTATGACAAAGACATCTCTAACAAACAGTCTCCCGAAAACCCGTCCAAGACATAGGAAAAGAAGGGTCACGGGAAGACAAAGAAGGACACCGGAAAATGGTGCGATTTCCACAAAATCCCCTAGCACAACACCGATGAATGTCGCTCAAAACAATCATTGGTGGCTGAGATCAAAGACAAGGAGCTGAACCCTGATTCAGAATCTGATTCTGAAAACACTGGTAAAAGACAAATCATTAACGCAGGCCCCACTGCGATTGTCGCAACCGAATCAATTCAACTAGAAAAAACAACAAATCCCAAAGAGGGGGAGTGCATTTTTCATTCACAGATGTGGGTGAAGGGGACCCTGCTGCATTTTTTTGTTGATAGCGGAAGGCAGAAGAACCTCATCTCAGCAGAGGTCATCAAATAGTTGAGATTGTCGGAAACACCACACCTGCAACCATACAACATCGGGTGGCTTCGCCAAGGATGAGATCTATGTGTCAGCCAACAATGTCGATTGTCATACAACATCTAGCCCTTCAAGGATGAGGTATTATGTGATGTTGCCCCACTGGATGTCTGTGATGGTCTCTTGGGCCAGCCATATATGTGGAAGCGCCATGTTGTTTATGAGTCTCGACCCCATAGTGTCAGTGTTACTTTGGGGGATCATCTCTACAGAATACCAGAGGTAGTTCCAACTATTGTTCCACCTAAAAAGTGTCGCAAGGTAGTATTTCATACTGCAAAATTTATCTTCTTCACAATTTGTTCAAAAGGCGAACAGAACGACACTGCAACCACTACAGTCTCGCCCCTTGCACCTTCTATCCAACAGAAGCAGGTCGACAAGGTTGAAACAAAGCGAAAAGATTCCTTTTTCACATTGTCCTCTCATGTAGCTCGACTTGTTGAACAACCTCAACTTCAACAGGTTCATGACAGACTTCCACAAATTAAGCAGAACGACATCTCCAACAAGTAAAGCAGCTCACCAAGATGTGGATTCAGCAAACGATTTTCCCTCTCCCCCGGGAACTCAACGCAGTGGAGACCATTTCTTCTTAAGGAGGGAGGATTGGCCTAGGTGGATATCAGTGGCCACCCACCTTTTTCGACTAGCTCAAAACAATTTTCTGGCAATTTTGGCAATTTACTATTTTTAGCAGTTTTTAAATTACGATGCCATTTTGAGGGCCCAAATGAATGTTTTTTTAGATTGATGTTCTCAATTATATTCAAAGGCATGAGTTCTCCCCCAAAATTAATCTCCTCGACAATACCTTTCCAACGAGCTATCACACGCCTAAAACGGAGATCGTATGCAAACGTTACGACCCCGGGAAGTTGATGTACTCACTTACCCAAACGGGGCCCACATGACTTTTGGTGCTTCATATCCTAGTGTTAGGTTTTTGGATGTCTAGGAATTTTGGCATTCCTATTTATTGTAAAAAGGCCTTCAGAGCCTCATTTTAATCATCTTCTTGTGAATGCGAGTAGCCGTTACATCTCTTCTCAGAGATAAGCTCCCACCATTCTAGCGAGTCCTTCACTCTGTATTTTTACAGTCTCTGTACATTTATTTCATTAATAGAAATCTTGTATTACTGTATATCTGTGTTTATGGTTGCATCTCTTATATATTTTTGTTATATTATTGAATACCTGCGATATCTCTGTGCATTTCTTTATTATATCTCCAATCTCATTTCGTGTCGAAAATAATCCAGATCAGTGGTATCAGAGCAGGCTGCTCTTGATCGCTTTTTCAGTGCATGTCCCTGACGAGGTCTGATTATAGAAAGTTGGGTCTCGAGCTTGTCTCTCCTGAAGAAAATCTCTCTCGCACACCCAAGAAACCCTCAATGGCGGAAGAAAATAAAAATGGCGGAGCAGATGATCCTGTCAATCTATTTCTTGAGCAAGCTCTCACGCGACAGAGGGATGAAATGATGGAGAATTTTGCCCACATCCTTCAACGCTTGCCGATAGCATCAGGCGCATGTTCACCAAGTGGTCACTTTGGAGGCACCTTGCCTTTCAAGGTACAAGTTAATTTTGATATTCTTGTATTTGAAGGACAGATAGATGCAGAAGCCCTAGACAAATGGTTAAATCTACTAGAAGGTTATTTCTCTGTTCACAAATTTTTCGACAAAGAAAATATCACCTTCGCACTCCTTAAATCTCTCCCCCATGTCAAACATTGGTGGGAAACTTATTGGGAGCAGATTTCCACAGAGGAGTCTGAAATATATGGACCCAATCCCACTTGGGATTTTTTTGTGGATGTGGTAAAGGAACAGTATTACCCTGTTGGAAAATATGAGGAACAGTACATGAGATGGACCACACTACGGCAATAGAGTGGCCAGGAATTTCCGGAGTTCACCAATACCTTCCATACCTTGCGCACCAAGCTGGGTATCAAAGACTCTGAGCGACATTTGGTTCTAAAATACCATGGGGCTCTACACAGATACATCCAGACTGAAATGGATTTTCTAGACATCTCATCACTCGGTGCTGCTTATCGATATACTGTTAAAATCGAGCTGAAATTTAAGCACCACAACAAATGGGATTTCGGATATGTAAATCCGCAACAACCAAAGTATGACAAAGACATCCCTAACAAAACGTATCCTAAAAACTAGTCCAATACACGAGAAAATAAGGGTGACGGGAAGACAAAGAAGGACACCGGAAAATGGTGTGATTTCCACAAAATCCCTTGGCACAACACCGATGAATGTCGCTCAAAAAAGTCATCGGTGGCCAAGATCAAAGACAAGGAGCTGAACCCTGATTCAGAATATGATTCTGAAAACATTGGTAAAGGATAGATCATTGATGCAGACCCCACTGCTATTGTTGCAACTGCATCAATTCAACTAGAAGAACCAACAGATCCCGAAGAGGGGGAGCTCTTTTTTTATTCACAGATGTGGGTGCCACTGCATTTTATTGTTGATAGCGGAAGCCAGAAGAACCTCATCTCAGCAGAGGTCATCAAACAGTTGGGATTGTCGACAAAACCACACCTGCAACCATACAACATCGGGTGGCTTTGCAATGTCGATTGTCATACAACATCCAGCCCATCAAGGACGAGGTATTATGTGATGTTTCCCCACTGGATGTTTGTGATGTTCTCTTGGGCCAACTATATATGTGGAAGCGCCATGCTGTGTATGAGTCTTGACCCCGTAGTGTCATTGTTACTTTGGGGGGTCATCTCTACATAATACCAGAGGTAGTTCCAACTATTGTTCCACCTAAAAAGTGTCGCAAGGTAGTATCTCATACTGCAAAATTCATCTTCTTCAAAATCTGTTCAAAAGGTGAATAGAACGACACTGCAACCACTACAGTCTCGCCCCCTGCACCTTCTATCCAACAGAAGCAGGTCGAAAAGGTTGCAGCAAAGTGCAAATTTTCCTTTTGCACACCTTCCTCTCATGTAGTTCGACTTGTTTAATAGCCTCAACTTCAACAGGTTCATGACAGACTTCCACAAACTAAGCAGCACGACATCTCCAACAAGGCAAGCAGCTCACCAAGATGCAGATTCAACAAACGCTTTTCCCTCTCCCCCGGGAACTCAATGCAATGGATACCATTGATTTCTAAGGAGGGAGGATTGATCCAAGTGGATATCAGTGGCCACCCACATTTTTTGACTGGCTGAAAACAGTTTTCTGGCAATTTTGTCAATTTACTATTTTTAGCAGTTTTTAACTGCTAGGGCCATTTTGAGGGCCCAAATGAAGGTTTTTCGAGATCGAGGTTCTAAATTATAATTTAAGGCTTGATTGATCCTCCAAAATGAATCACCTTGACAATACCTTTCCAATGAGCTTTCACAAACCTAAAACGGAGATCGTATGCAAAAGTTACGACCCCGGGAAGTTGATGTACTCACTTACCCAAACGGGGCCCACATGACTTTTGGCGGTTCATCTCCTAGGGTTAGGTTTTCAGATCTCTAGGAATTTTGACATTCCTTTTTATTGTAAAAATGGCTTCAAAGCCTCACTGTAATCATCTTCTTGTGAATGCGAGTAGCCGTCACATCGCTTCTCAGAGATAAGCTGCCACCATTCTAGCAAGTCTTTCACTCTCTATTTTTATAGTCTCTGTACATTTATTTCATTAATAGAAATTGTGTATTACTATATATCTGTGTTTATGGTTGCATCTCTGATAAATTTCTATTATATTATTGAATACCTGCGATATCTCTGTGCATTTCTTTATTATATCTCCGATCTCATTTTGTGCCGAAAATAATCCGGATCAGTGGTATCAGAGCAGGCTGCTCTTGATCGCTTTTTCAATGCATGTCCCTGATGAGGTCCGATTATAGAAAGTTGGGTCTCGAGCTTGTCTCTCTTGAAGACAATCGCTCTTGCACACCCAAGAAACCCTCAATGGTGAAAGAAAAGAAAAACGACGGAGCAGAGGATCCTATCAATCTATTGCTTGAGCAAGCTCTCACGCGACAGAGGGACAAAATGATGGAGAATTTTTCCCACATCCTTCAACGCCTTCTGATAGCATCAGGTGCATCTTCACCAAGTGGCCACTTTCGAGGCACCTCGCCTTTCAAGGTACAAGTTAATTTTGATATTCCTGTATTTGAAGGACAAATAGATGCAGAAGCCCTAGACAAATGGTTAAATCTGCTAGAAGGTTATTTCTCTATTCACAAATTTTTCGACAAAGAAAAGATCACCTTCGCACTCCTTAAATCTATCCCCCATGTCAAACATTGGTGGGAAACTTATTGGGAGCAGAGTTCCATAGAGGAGTATGAAATATATGGAGCCGATCCCACTTGGGATTTTTTTGTGGATGTGGTAAAGGAACAGTATTTCCCTATTGGAAACTTTGAGGACCAGTACATGAGATGGACCACACTGTGGCAAGAGAGGGGATAAGCAGTTCTAGATTTCACCAATACCTTCCATACATTGTGCACCAAGCTGGGTATCAAAGACTCCAAGCGACATTTGGTTCTAAAATATCGTGGGGCTCTACACAGATACATCCAGACTGAAATGGATTTTCTGGACATCTCATCACTCGATGTTGCTTATCGATATGCTGTTAAAATCGAGTAGATATTTAAGCACCAAAATAAATGGGATTTCGGATATGTAAATCCGCAACAATCAAAGTATGACAAAGACAACCCTAACAAATAGTCTCCCGAAAACTAGTCCAAGACACAGGAAAAGAAGGGTCACGGGAAGACAATGAAGGACACCGGAAAATGGTGCGATTTCCACAAAAGTCCCTAGCACAACAACGATGAATGTTGCTCAAAAAAGTCATTGGTGGCCAAGATAAAAGACAAGGAGCCGAACCCTGATTCAGAATCCGATTCTGAAAACACTGGTAAAGGATAGATCATTGACGCATTCCCCACTGCTATTTTCCCAACCACATCAATTCAACTAGAAGAACCAACATATCTCGAAGAGGGGGAGTGCCTTTTTCATGCACAGATGTGGGTGAAGGGGACCCCGCTACATTTTATTGTTGATAGAGGAAGCCAGAAGAACCTCATTTCAGCAGAGGTCATCAAACAGTTGGGATTTTCGACAAAACCACACCTGCAACCATACAACATCGGGTGGCTTCGCCAAGGATGAGATCTCCATGTCAGCCAACAATGTTGATTGTCATATGGCATCCAACCCTTCAAGGACGAGGTATTATGTGATGTTTCCCCACTGGATGTCTGTGATGTTCTCTTGGGCCAACCATATATGTGGAAGCGTAATGTTGTTGATGAGTCTTGACCCCATAGTGTCATTGTTACTTTGGGGGGTCATCTCTACAGAATACCAGAGGTAGTTCCAACTATTGTTCCACCTAAAAAGTGTCGCAAGGTAGTATCTCATACTGCAAAATTCAGCTTCTTCACAATATGTTCAAAAGGCGAACAGAACGACACTGCAACAACTACAGTCTCGCTCCCTGCACCTTCTATCCAAAAGAAGCAGGTCGAAAGGGTTGTAGAAAAGTGAAAATATTCCTTCTGCACACCTTCCTCTCATGTAGCTCAACTTGTTGAACAACCTCAACTTCAACAGGTTCATGAAAGACTTCCACAAACTAAGCAGTGCGACGTCTCCAGCAAGGCAAGCAACTCACCAAGATGCAGATTCAACAAACGCTTTCCCGTCTCCCCCGGGAACTCAACGTAATGGAGACCATTTCTTCCTAAAGAGGGAGGGAGGATTGATCCAGGTGGATATCAGTAGCCACCCACCTTTTTCGACTGCCTCAAAACACTTTTCTGGCAATTTTGGCAATTTACTATTTTTAGCAGTTTTTAACTTCCGGAGCATTTTGAGGGCCCAAATGAAGGTTTTTAAAGATCAAGGTTCTCAATGATACTAAAAGGCATTATTTTTCCCCCAAAATTAATCTCCTCAACAATACCTTTCCAACGATCTATCACACGTCTAAAACGGAGATCGTATGCAAAAGTTACGACCCCGGGAAGTTGATGTACTCACTTAAGCAAATAGGGCCCACATGACTTTTGGTGCTTCATCTCCTAGGGTTAGGTTTTTGGATCTCTAGGACTTTTGGCATTCCTGTTTATTGTAAAAAGTCCTTCAGAGCCTCATTTTAATCATCTTCTTTCGAATGTGTGTAGCCGTCACATCTCTTCTCAGAGATAAGAGGCCACCATTCTAGTGAGTCTTTCACTATGTATTTTTACAGTCCCTGTACATTTATGTCATAAATAGAAATCATGTATTACTGTATATCTGTGTTTATGGTTGCATATTTGATACGTTAGTGTCATATTATTGAATACCTGAAATATCTCTATGCATTTCTTTATTATATCTCGGATCTCTTTTCGTGCCGAAAATAATCCGGATCAGTGGTATCAGAGCAAGCTGATCTTGATCGTTTTTTCAGTGCATGTCCCCGACGAGGTCTGATTATAGAAAGTTGGGTCTTGATCTTGTCTCTCTTGAAGACAATCTCTCTCACACACACAAGAAACTGTCAATGGCAGAATAAAAGGAAAAACAACGGAGAAGACGATCCTATCAATCTATTGCTTGAGCAAGATCTCACGCGATAGAGGGACAAAATGATGAAGAATTTTTCCCACGTCCTTCAATGCCTGTCGATAGCATCAGGTGCATATTCACCAAGTGGCCACTTTCGAGGCACCTCGTCTTTCAAGGTAAAAGTTAATTTTGATATTACTATTAAAGTTAATTTTGATATTCCTATATTTGAAGGACAGATAGATGCAGAAGCCCTAGACAAATGGTTAATTCTGCTAGAAGGTTATTTCTCTGTTCACAAATTTTTTGACAAAGAAAAGATCACCTTCGCACTCCTTAAAGCTTTCCCGCATGTCAAACATTGGTGGGAAACTTATTAGGAGTATATTTCCATAGAGGATTCTGAAATATATGGGGTCGATCCCACTTGGGATTTTTTTGTGGATGCGGTAAAGGAACAGTATTACCCTGTTGGAAACTCTGAGAACCAGTACATGAGATGGACCACACTATGGAAAGAGAGGGGTCAAGCAGTTTCGGAGTTCATGAATACCTTCCATACCTTGTGAACCAAGATGGGTATCAAAGACTTCGAGTGACATTTGGTTCTGAAATACCGTGGGGCTCTACACAGATACATCAAGACTGAAATGGATTTTCTGGACATCTCATCACTCGGTGCTTCTTATCGATATGCTGTTAAAATCAAGTAGAAATTTAAGTACCAGAACAAATAGGATTTGGGATATGTAAATCCGCAACAACCAAAGTATGACAAAGACATCCCTAACAAACAATCTCCCGAAAACCAGTCCAAGACACAAGAAAAGAAGGGTCATGGGAAGACAAAGAAGGACACCATAAAATGGTGCGATTTCCACAAAATCCCCTGGCACAACACCGATGAATGTTGCTCAAAATAGTCATTGGTGGCTGAGATCAAAGACAAGGAGCTGAACCCTGATTCAGAATCCGATTATGAAAACACTGGTAAATGACAGATCATTGACGCAAAAACCACTGCTATTGTCACAACCACATCAATTCAACTAGAAGAACCGACAGATCCTGAAGAGGGGGCGCATCTTTTTCATTCACAGATGTGGGTGAAGGGGACCCCGCTGCATTTTATTGTTGATAACGGAAGCCAGAAGAACCTCATCTCAGTAGAGGTCTTCAAACAGTTAGGATTGTCGACAACACCACACCCACAACCATAAAACATCAGGTGTCTTCACCAAGAACGAGAGCTTCGTGTTAGCCAACAATGTCGATTGTCATACGACATCCATCCCTTCAAGGACGAGGTATTATATGATGTTTCCCCACTGGATGTCTATGATGTTCTCTTGGGCCAACCATATATGTGGAAGTGTCATGATGTTTATGAGTCTCGACCCCATAGTGACATTGTTACTTTGGGGGGTCATCTCTACAGAATAGTAGAGGTAGTTCCAACTATTTTTCCACCTAAACAGTTTCGCAAGGTAATATCTCATACTGCAAAATTCAGCTTCTTCACAATCTGCTCAAAAGGAAAACAGAACGACACTGCAACCACTACAGTATCGCCCCCTACACCTTCTATCCAATAGAAGCAGATCGAAAAGGTTGCAACAAAGTTAAAAGATTCCTTCTGCACACCTTCCTCTCATTTAGCTCAACTTGTTGAATAGCCTCAAATTCAACAGGTTCATCATAGACTTCCACAAACTAAGCAACGCAACGTCTCCAGCAAGGCAAGCAGCTCACCAAGATGCAGATTCAACAAACACTTTTCCCTCTCCCTCGGGAACTCAATGTAATGAAGACCATTGCTTCCTAAGGAGGGAGGATTGATCTAGGTGGATATCGGTGGCCACCCACCTTTTCCGACTGGCTCAAAACAATTTTCTGGTAATTTTGGCAATTTACCATTTTTATTAGTTTTTAACTTCTGGGGCCATTTTGAGGGACCAAATGAAGGTTTTTCGAGATTGAGGTTCTGAATGATTGATCCTGCAAAATGAATATCCTTGACAATACCTTTCCAACGAGCTATCACAAGCCTAAAACGGAGATAGTATGCAAAAGTTACAATCCCGGGAAGTAGATGTACTCACTTACCCAAACGGGGCCCACATGACTTTCGGTGCTTCATCTCCTAGGGTTAGGTTTTTGGATGTCTGGGACTTTTGGCATTCCTGTTTATTGTAAAAAGGCCTTCAGAGCCTCATTGTAATCATCTTCTTGCGAATGCGAGTAGCCGTCACATCTCTTCTTAGAGATAAGCTGCCACCATTCTAGCGAGTCTTTCACTCTCTATTTTTACAGTCTCTGTAAATTTATTTCATTAATAGAAATCATGTATTACTGTATATCTGTGTTTATGGTTGCATCTATGATACATTTTTGTTATATTATTGAATACCTACGATATCTCTATGCATTTCTTTAATATATCTCCGATCTCATTTCGTGTCGAAAATAATCTGGATCAGTGGTATCAGAGCAGGCTGCTCTTGATCGCTTTTTCAGTGCATGTCCCCGATGAGGTTTGATTATAGAAATTTGGGTCTTGAGCTTGTCTCTATTGAAGACAATCGCTCTCGCACACCCAAGAAACCCTCAATGGCGGAGGAAAATAAAAACGACAGAGCAAACGATCATATCGATCTATTACTTGAGCAAACTCTCACGTGAAAGATGGACGAAATGATGGAGAATTTTGCCCACATCCTTCAACGCCTATCGACAGCATCAGGCACATATTCATCAAGTGGCCACTTTGGAGGCACCTCACCTTTCAAGGTACAAGTTAATTTTTATATTCTTTTATTTGAAGGACAGATAGATGCAGAAGCCCTAGACAAATGGTTAAATATGCTAGAAGGTTATTTCTTTGTTCACAAATTTTCCGACAAAGAACAGAACACCTTCGCACTACTTAAAGCTCTCCCCCATGTCAAAAATTTGTGGGAAACTTATTGGGAGAAGAGTTCCATAGAGGACTCTGAAATATATGGGGCTGATCCCACTTGGGATTTTTTTGTGGATGCAGTAAAGGAACAATATTACCCTGTTGGAAACTATGAGGACCAGTACAAGAGATGGACCACACTGCGGCAAGAGAGGAGCCAAGCAGTTATGGAGTTCACCAATACCTTCCATACCTTGCCCACCAAGCTGGGTATCAAAGACTCCAAGCGACATTTGGTTCTGAAATATTGTTGGGCTCTACACAGATACATCCGGACTGAAATGGATTTTTTAGACATCTCATCACTCGGTGCTGCTTATCGATATGCTGTTAAAATCAAGAAAAAATTTAAGCACCAAAACAAACGGGATTTCAGATATGTAAATCCAAAACAACCAAAGTATGAAAAAGACATCCCTAACGAACAGTCTCTCGAAAACTAGTCCAAGACACAGGAAAAGAAGGGTCACGGGAAGACAAAGAAGGGCACCGAAAAATGGTGTGATTTCCACAAACGCCCCTGGAAAAACACCAATGAATGTCGCTCAAAACAGTCATTGGTGGTCGAGATCAAAGACAAGGAGCCGAACCTAGATTCAGAATCTGATTCTGAAAACACTGGTAAAGGATAGATCATTGACGGAGACCCCACTGCTATTGTCGCAACTGCATCAATTCAACTAGAAGAACCAACAGATCCCGAAGAGGGGGAGCTCATTTTTCATTCATAGATGTAGGTGAAAGGGACCCCACTGCATTTTATTGTTGATAGCGGAAGCCATACAACATCGGGTGGCTTCGCCAAGGACAAGATCTTCGTGTCAGCCAACAATGTCGATTGTCATATAGCATCCATCCCTTTAAGGACGAGGCATTATGTGATGTTTCCCCATTGGATTTTTGTGATGTTCTCTTGGGCCAACCATATATGTGGAAGCGCCATGTTGTTTATGAGTCTCGACCCCGTAGTGTCATTATTACTTTGGGGGTTCATCTCTACAGAATACCAGAGGTAGTTCTAACTATTGTTCCACCTAAAAAGTGTCGAAAGGTAGTATCTCATACTGCAAAATTTAGCTTCTTCACAATCTATTCAAAAGGAAAACAGAACAACACTGCAACCACTACAGTTTCGCCCCCTGCACCTTCTATCCAACAGAAGCAGGTCGACAAGGTTGCAGAAAAGCGCAAAGAATCCTTCTGCACACCTTCCTCTCATGTAGTTCGACTTGTTGAATAGACTCAACTTCAACAGTTTCATGACAGACTTCCACAAACTAAGCACCGCGACGTCTCCAGCAAGGAAAGCAACTCACCAAGATGCAGATTCAGCAAACGATTTTCCCTCTCCCCCAGAAAATCAACGCAATGGAGACCATTGCTTCCTAAGGAGGGAGGATTGATCCAGGTTTATATCTGTGGCCACCCACCTTTTTCGACTGGCTCAAAACAATTTTCTGGCAATTTTGGCAATTTACTATTTTTAGCAGTTTTTAACTTCCGGGGCCATTTTGAGGGCCCAAATGAAGGTTTTTCGAGATCAAGGTTCTCAATGATATTCAAAGACATGATTGATCCCCCAAAATGAATCTCCTCGAAAATACCTTTCCAACGAGCTATCACACACCTAAAATGGAGATCGTATGCAAAAGTTACGACCCCGAGAAGTTGATGTACTCACTTACCCAAACGTGGCCCACGTGACTTTTGGCTCTTCATCTCCTAGGGTTAGGTTTTTGGATGTCTAGGACCTTTGGCATTCCTGTTTATTGTAAAAAATCCTTCAGAGCCTCCTTGTAATCATCTTCTCGCAAATGCGAGTAGCTGTCACATCTCTTCTCAGAGATAAGCTGCCACCATTCTAGCAAGTCTTTCACTCTCTATTTTTACAGTCTCTATACATTTATTTCATTAATAGAAATCGTGTATTACTATATATATATATATATATATGTTTATGGTTCTATCTCTGATACTTTTTTTTTATATTTTTGAATACCTGCGATATCTCTGTGCATTTCTTTATTATATCTCCTATCTCATTTCGTGCCGAAAATAATTTGGATCTGTGGTATCAGAGCAGGTTGCTCTTGATCACTTTTTCAGTGCATGTCCCCGACGAGATCCGATTATTAAAATTTGGGTCTCGAGCTTGTCTCTCTTGAATAAAATCACTCTCGCACACCCAAGAAACCCTCAATGGCGGAAGAAAAGAAAAACAATGGAGCGGACGATCCTATCAATCTATTGCTTGAGCAAGCTCTCACGCGACAGAGGGACCAAATGATGGAGAATTTTGCCCACATCCTTCAATGCCTGCCGATAGCATCAGGCGCATCTTCATCAAGTGGCCACTTTGGAGGCACCTCGCCTTTAAAGGTACAAGTTAATTTTGATATTCCTATATTTGAAGGACAGATAGATGCAGAAGCCCTAGACAAATGGTTAAATTTGCTAGAAGGTTATTTCTCTGTTCACAAATTTTTTGACAAAGAAAAGATCACCTTCACACTCCTTAAAGCTCTCCCCCATGCCAAAAATTGGTGGGAAACTTATTGGGAACATAGTTCCACATAGGAGTCCTAAATATATGGGGTCGATCCCACTTGGGATTTTTTTGTGGATGCGGTAAAGGAACAGTATTACCCTGTTGGAAACTCTGAGGACTAGCACATGAGATGGACCACACTGTGGCAAGAGAGGGGCCAAGAAGTTTCGGAGTTCACCAATACCTTCTATACCTTGCACGCCAAGCTAGGTATCAAAGACTCCCAACAACATTTGGTTCTGAAATACCGTGGGGCTCTACACAGATACATCCAGATTGAAATGGATTTTCTAGACATCTCATCACTCAGTGCTGCTTATCGATATGATGTTAAAATCGAGCAGAAATTTAAGCACCAGAACAAATGGGATTTTGGATATGTAAATCAACAAGAACCAAAGTATGACAAAGACAGCCCTAGCAAATAGTCTCCTGAAAACCAGTCCAAGACACAGGAAAAGAAGGGTCACGAGAAGACAAAGGACACTGGAAAATGGTGCGATTTCCAAAAAAGCCCCTGGCACAACACCGATGAATGTCGCTCAAAACAGTCCTTGGCGGCTGAGATCAAAGACAAGGAGTGGAACCCTGATTCAGAATCCGATTCTGAAAACACTGGTAAAGGACAGATCATTGACACAGACCCCACTGCTATTGTCGCAACCGCATCAATTCAACTAGAAGAACTAATAGATTTCGAAGAGGGGGAGCGCCTTTTTCATTCACAGATGTGGGTGAAGGGGACCCCATTGCATTTTATTGTTGATAGCGGAAGCCAGAAGAGCCTCATGTCAGCAGAGGTCGTCAAATAGTTGGGATTGTCGACAACACCACACCCACAGCCATAAAACATCAGGTGGCTTCACCAAGGATGAGATCTTCGTGTCAGCCAGCAATGTCGACTGTCATATGGAATCCAGCCCTTCAAGGATGAGGTATTATGTGATGTTTCCCCACTAGATGTCTGTGATGTTCTCTTGGGATAACCATATATGTGGAAGCACCATGCTGTTTATGAGTCTCGACCCCGTAGTGTCATTGTTACTTTGGGGGGTCATCTCTACAGAATACCAGAGGTAGTTCCAACTATTGTTCCACCTAAAAAGTTTCGCAAGGTAGTATCTCATACTGCAAAATTCATCTTCTTCACAATCTGTTCAAAAGGCGAACAGAACGAAACTGCAATGACTACAGTCTCGCCCCCTGTACCTTCTATCCAATAGAAGCAGGTCGAAAAGGTTGCAGTAAAGCGCAAAGATTCCTTCTGTACACCTTCCTCTCATGTAGCTTGACTTGTTGAACAACCTCAACTTCAACAGTTTCATGACAGACTTCCACAAACTAAGTAGCGCGATGTCTCCAGCAAGGCAAGTAGCTCACCAAGATGCAGATTCAACAAACGCTTTTCCCTCTCCCTCGGGAACTCTATGAAATGGAGACCATTTCTTTATAAGGAGGGACGATTGATCCAGGTGGATATCGGTGGCCACCTAGCTCTTCCGACTACCTTAAAATAGTTTTCTGGTAATTTTGGCAATTCACTATTTTTAGCAGTTTTTAACTTTCGAGTCCATTTTGAGGGCCCAAAAGAAGATTTTTCGAGATAAATATTCTCAATGATATCCAAAGGCATGATTGATCCCCTAAAATGAATATCCTTGACAATACATTTCCAACGAGCTATCACATGCCTAAAACGGAGATCGTATGCAAAAGTTACGACCCCGAGAAGTTGATGTATTCACTTACCCAAACGGGGCCCACATGACTTTTGGCGCTTCATCTCCTAGGGTTAGGTTTTTGGATGTCTATGACTTTTGGCATTCCTATTTATTGTAAAAATTCCTTCAAAGCCTCATTGTAATCATCTTCTTGCGAATGCGAGTAGCCGTCACATCTCTTCTCAGAGATAAGCTGCCACCATTCTAGCGAGTCTTTCACTCTGTATTTTTACAGTCTCTGTACATTTATTTCATTAATAGAAATAATGTATTACTGTATATTTGTGTTTATGGTTGCATCTATAATACATTTGTGTTATATTATTGAATACCTGCGATATCTCTGTGCATTTCTTTATTATATCTACGATCTCATTTCGTGCCGAAAATAATCTGGATCAGTGGTATCAGAGCAGGCTACTCTTGATCATTTTTTCAATGCATGTCCCCAACGAGGTCCGATTATAGAAAGTTGGGTCTCAAGCTTGTCTCTCTTGAAGACAATCACTCTCGCACACCCAAGAAACCCTCAATGGTGGAATAAAAAAAAAACGATGGAGAAGATGATCCTATCAATCTATTACTTGAGTAAGCTCTCACACGACAGAGGGACGAAATGATGGAGAATTTTGCCCACATTCTTCAATGCATGTCGATAGCATCAAGCGCATCTTCATCAAGTGGCCACTTTGGAGGCACCTTGCCTTTCAAGTTACAAGTTAATTTTGATATTCCTGTATTTGAAGTACAGATAGATGAAGAAGCCCTAGACAAATGGTTAAATATGCTAGAAGGTTATTTCTCTGTTCACAAATTTTCCGACAAAGAAAAGATCACCTTCGCATTCCTTAAATCTCTCCCACATGTCAAACATTGGTGGGAAACTTATTAGGAGCAAAGTTCCACAGAGGAGTCTAAAATATATGGGGCCAATCCCACTTGGGATTTTTTTGTGGATGTGGTAAAGGAATAGTATTACCCTATTGGAAACTCTGCGGACTAGTACATGAGATGGATCACACTACGGCAAGAGAGGGGCCAAGCAGTTCCGGAGTTCACCAATACCTTCCATACCTTTCTCACCAAGCTGGGTATCAAAGACTCTAAGAAACATTTGGTTCTGAAATACCATGGGGCTCTACACAGATACATCCAGACTGAAATGTATTTTCTGGACATCTCATCACTCAGTGTTGCTTATCGATATGCTGTTAAAATTGAGGAGAAATTTAAGCACCAGAACAAACGGGATTTTGGATATGTAAATCCACAACAACCAAAATATGACAAAGACATCTCTAACAAATAGTCTCCCGAAAACCAGTCCAAGACATAGGAAAAGAAGGGTCACGGGAAGACAAAGAAGGACACCGTAAAATGGTGCGATTTCCACAAAATCCCCTAGCACAACACCAATGAATGTCGCTCAAAACAGTCATTGGTGGCCGAGATCAAAGACAAGGAGTTGAACCCTGATTCAGAATCTGACTCTGAAAACACTGGTAAAAGACAAATCATTAACGCAGGCCCCACTGCTATTGTCGCAACCGAATCAATTCAACTAGAAAAAACAACAAATCCCGAAGAGGGGGAGTGCATTTTTCACTCACAGATGTGGGTGAAGGGGACCCTGCTGCATTTTTTTGTTGATAGCGGAAGGCAGAAGAACCTCATCTTAGCAGAGGTCATCAAATAGTTGAGATTGTCGGAAACACCACACCTGCAACCATACAACATCGGGTGGCTTCGCCAAGGACGAGATCTATGTGTCAGCCAACAATGTCGATTGTCATACAACATCTAGCCCTTCAAGGATGAGGTATTATGTGATGTTGCCCCACTGGATGTCTGTGATGTTCTCTTGGGCCAGTCATATATGTGGAAGCGCCATGCTGTTTATGAGTCTCGACCCCGTAGTGTCATTGTTACTTTGGGGGATCATCTCTACAGAATACCAGAGGTAGTTCCAACTATTGTTCCACCTAAAAAGTGTCGCAAGGTAGTATCTCATACTGCAAAATTCAGCTTCTTCACAATCTGTTCAAAAGGCGAATAGAACGACACTGCAACCACTACAGTCTCACCCCTTGCACCTTCTATCCAACAGAAGCAGGTCGACAAGGTTGCAACAAAGTGAAAAGATTCATTTTTCACACTGTCCTCTCATGTAGCTCGACTTGTTGAACAACCTCAACTTCAACAGGTTCATGACAAACTTCCACAAATTAAGTAGCACGACATCTCCAACAAGTCAAGCAGCTCACCAAGATGTAGATTCAGCAAACGATTTTCCCTCTCCCCTGGGAACTCAACGCAGTGGAGACCATTTCTTCTTAAGGAGGTAGGATTGGTCCAGGTGGATATCGGTGGCCACCCACCTTTTTCGACTAGCTCAAAACAATTTTCTGGCAATTTTGGCAATTTACTATTTTTAGCAGTTTTTAAATTCCGAGGCCATTTTGAGGGCCCAAATGAAGCTTTTTTTATATTGAGGTTCTCAATGATAGTCGAAGGCATGAGTTCTCCCCCAAAATTAATCTCCTCGACAATACCTTTCCAACGAGCTATCACACGCCTAAAACGGAGATCGTATGCAAACGTTACGACCCCGGGAAGTTGATGTACTCACTTACCCAAACGGGGCCCACATGACTTTTGGTGCTTCATATCCTAGGGTTAGGTTTTTGGATGTCTAGGACTTTTGGCATTCCTATTTATTGTAAAAAGGCCTTTAGAGCCTCATTTTAATCATCTTCTTGTGAATGCGAGTAGCCATTACATCTCTTCTCAGAGATAAGCTCCCACCATTCTAGCGAGTCCTTCACTCTGTATTTTTACAGTCTCTGTACATTTATTTCATTAATAGAAATCATGTATTACTGTATATCTGTGTTTATGGTTGCATCTCTTATACATTTTTGTTATATTATTGAATACCTACGATATCTCTGTGCATTTCTTTATTATATCTCCAATCTCATTTCATGTCGAAAATAATCTGGATCAGTGGTATCAGAGCAGGCTGCTCTTGATCGCTTTTTCAGTGCATGTCCCTGACGAGGTCTGATTATAGAAAGTTGGGTCTCGATCTTGTCTCTCCTGAAGACAATCACTCTCGCACACCCAAGAAACCCTCAATGGCGGAAGAAAATAAAAATGGCGGAGCAGATGATCCTGTCAATCTATTGCTTGAGCAATCTCTCACGCGACAGAGGGATGAAATGATGGAGAATTTTTCCCACATCCTTCAACGCTTGCCGATAGCATCAGGCGCATGTTCACCAAGTGGTCACTTTTGAGGCACCTTTCCTTTCAAGGTACAAGTTAATTTTGATATTCCTGTATTTGAAGGACAGATAGATGCAGAAGCCCTAGACAAATGGTTAAATCTACTAGAAGGTTATTTCTCTGTTCACAAATTTTTCGACAAAGAAAAGATCACCTTCGCACTCCTTAAAGCTCTCCCCCATGTCAAACATTGGTGGGAAACTTATTGGGAGCAGAGTTCCACAGAGGAGTCTGAAATATATGGGGCCAATCCCACTTGGGATTTTTTTGTGGATGTGTTAAAGGAACAGTATTACCCTGTTGGAAAATATGAGGACCAGTACATGAGATGGACCACACTACGGAAATAGAGTGGCTAGGCATTTCTGGAGTTCACCAATACCTTCCATACCTTGTGCACCAAGCTGGGTATCAAAGACTCTGAGCGACATTTGGTTCTAAAATACCATGGGGCTCTACATAGATACATCCAGACTGAAATGGATTTTCTAGACATCTCATCACTCGGTGCTTCTTATCGATATACTGTTAAAATCGAGCTGAAATTTAAGCACCAGAACAAATGGGATTTTGGATATGTAAATCCGCAACAACCAAAGTATGACAAAGACATCCCTAACAAAAAGTATCCCGAAAACCAGTCCAATACACGAGAAAAGAAGGGTGACGGGAAGACAAAGAAGGACACCGAAAAATGGTGTGATTTCCACAAAATCCCTTGGCACAACACCGATGAATGTCGCTCAAAAAATTCATTGGTGGCCGAGATCAAAGACAAGGAGCCGAACCCTGATTCTGAATCTGATTCTGAAAACATTGGTAAAGGACAGATCATTGATGCAGACCCCACTGCTATTGTTGCAACCGCATCAATTCAACTAGAAGAACCAACAGATCCCGAAGAGGGGGAGCTCCTTTTTTATTCACAGATGTGGGTGCCACTGCATTTTATTGTTGATAGCGGAAGCGAGAAGAACCTCATCTCAGCAGAGGTCATCAAACAGTTGGGATTGTCAACAAAACCACACCTGCAACCATACAACATCGGGTGGCTTTGCCAAGGATGAGATCTCTGTGTCAGCTAGCAATGTTGATTGTCATACGGCATCCAGCCCTTCAAGGATGATGCATTATGTGATGTTTCCCCACTGGATGTTTGTGATGTTCTCTTGGGGCAGCCATATATGTGGAAGCGCCATGCTTTGTATGAGTCTTGACCCCGTAGTGTCATTGTTACTTTGGGGGGTCATCTCTACAGAATACCAGAGGTAGTTCCAACTATTGTTCCACCTAAAAAGTGTCGCAAGGTAGTATCTCATACTACAAAATTCAGCTTCTTCACAATCTGTTCAAAAGGTGAATAGAACGACACTACAGCCACTACAGTCTCTCCCCCTACACATTCTATCCAACAGAAGCAGGTCGACAACATTGTAGCAAAGTGCAAAGTTTCCTTTTGCACACGTTCCTCTCATGTAGCTCGACTTGTTTAATATCTTCAACTTCAACAAGTTCATGACATACTTCCACAAACTAAGCAGCACGACATCTCCAGCAAGGCAAGCAACTCACCAAGATGCAGATTCAATGGTTATCACGGGAAGACAAAGAAGGACACCGAAAAATGGTGTGATTTCCACAAAATCCCCTGGCACAACACTGATGAATGTCGCTCAAAACAGTCATTGGTGGTTGAGATCAAAGACAAGGAGTCGGACCCTGATTCAAAATCTGATTCTGAAAACACTGGTAAAGGATAGATCATTGACATAGACCCCACTGCTATTGTCACAACTGCATCAATTCAACTAGAAGAACCAATAGATACTGAAGAGGGGGAGCACCATTTTCATTCACAGATGTGGGTGAAGGGGACCTCGCTGCATTTTATTGTTGATAGTGGAAGCCAAAAGAACCTCATCTCAGCAGAGGTCTTCAAACAGTTGGGAATGTCGACAACACCACACCCACAACCATACAAAATCGGGTGGCTTTGCCAAGGATGAGATCTCCATGTCAGCCAACAATTTCGATTGTCATACGACATCCAACCCTTCAAGGATGAGGTATTATGTGATGTTTCCCCACTGGATGTCTATGATGTTCTCTTGGGCTAGCCATATATGTAGAAGCTCCATGTTGTTTATGAGTCTTGACCTCATAGTGTCATTGTTACTTTGGAGGGTCATCTCTATAGAATACCAGAGGTAGTTCCAACTATTGTTCCACCTAAAAAGTTTCGCAAGGTAGTATCTCATACTGCAAAATTCAGCTTCTTCACAATATATTCAAAAGGCGAACAGAACGACACTGCAACCACTACAGTCTCGCCCCCTGCACCTTCTATCCAACATAAGCAGGTCGACAAGGTTGCAGCAAAGTGAAAATATTCCTTCTGGACACCTTCCTCTCATGTAGCTTGACTTGTTGAACAACCTCAACTTCAACAGGTTCATGACAGACTTCCACAAACTAAGCAGCGCGACGTCTCCAGCAAGGCAAGTAGCTCACCAAGATGCAGATTCAACAAACGCTTTTCCCTCTCCCCCGGGAACTCAATGCAATGGATACCATTGCTTCCTAAGGAGGGAGGATTGATCCAGGTGGATATCGGTGGCCACCCACCTTTTCCAACTGGCTCAAAACAGTTTTCTGGCAATTTTGACAATTTACTATTTTTAGCAGTTTTTAACTTCCAGGGCCATTTTGAGGGCCCAAATGAAGGTTTTTTGAGATTAGGGTTCTCAATTATATCCAAGGGCATTATTTATCCCCCAAAATGAATCTCCTCAACACTACCTTTCCAACGAGCTATCACACGCCTAAAACAGAGATCGTATGCAAAAGTTACGACCCCAAGAAGTTGATGTACTCACTTACCCAAATAGGGCCCACATGACTTTTGGCGCTTCATCTCCTAGGGTTAGGTTTTTGGATGTCTAGGACTTTTGGAATTCCTGTTTATTGTAAAAATGCCTTCATAGCCTCATTGTAATCATCTTCTTGCAAATGCAAGTAGCTGTCACATCTCTTCTCAGAGATAAGTTGCCACCATTCTAGCGAGTCTTTCACTCTGTATTTTTACAGTCTCTATACATTTCTTTCATTAATAGAAATCATGTATTACTGTATATCTGTGTTTATGGTTGCATCTCTGATACATTTCTGTTATATTATTGAATACCTGCGATATCTCTGTGCATTTCTTTATTATATCTCCGATCTCATTTCGTGCTGAAAATAATCTGTATCATTGGGGAAATAGGAGTGAAGACCCCGCCAAAATCCCAAAAGGTAGAATGTCGGGATTTTATCCAGGCCGTTGATCAATTCAACGATCTGGACCATAGATCTGGATGATACCAGGATTTCGAGTTCCAGGGATTCGAAAGGTAAAGGAGGAACGCTGGCATCGTGATTCCCTAAATCGCAAAACCCGAAAAGCATTTAGAGGAATAGCACTAGGTCATAGGACCAGTCATATGAAAACAGACCCAATGGAGGAGCTAAGGATCTATTAGACCCTTTCGGGTTTCGGCATTTCGAAAGACAGAGAACAGGGGAATGCTTGCATCACGATTCCCCGAATCGCGAAAGCTGGAAGCACCTTTTTGGTAAGGCTTGTGGTCATATCCAATGATCACATGGAGGAGGATAAGGGAATGGATGGTCTATGCTAGGCTCCATAGAAGTTCGGATATTCTGTCCCTCGAAGAAAAGACAAAAGAAAAAAAAAAAAAAATCTTAGCTGCCGGTGCGTGTGTGTGACAAATTGGTATCAGAGCATGGTTATAGCACTTGGCCTGCTTGGGCTCATGAACGAGTTTGAATGAAAATTTCATATTGTGTGTATGCATTTGAAGAATATGAATTATGCGTTGATTATGAATGAATATGATGTTGACTAACAACAAGTGTTTTTTTCTTGTACAACAAGCAGACGATCAACCGCGGGAAACTGCAGATGCATAGAATGGTGACACACCACGAAGTGGGGGATGGCTCCCACAATCAAGATGAAGATTCTAACGAAAGGAGAGTGGTAGAGACCCCTCCAGATCTAGATGAGACTGTGAGAAGCCTGATGGTCGAACTACAGAGCTGCAAGGCCGAGAACGAAAGGTTGATAAAAGAGCAAGAGAAGCAAATGGAAATTAATGCAGTCTTACTGCAGAGTTTATCCAACATACAAAGACAATTGCAGCATGGATCTGACACCAGTCACACGGACCAATGATAGACAGAGAAAGTTTGAAGTCCACCTAAGATATGGAAACGTGGTCTTTTAAGTGGCCACACTAGGAAGAGCACCTCGAGAAAGGTCCACCCCAAAGATAAGGGACAAGTGTCGGACGATTCCTCTGGAAAGGAAACTGGCGACTCGGAGGGATCTTCTTGTAGAAGAACTAGTTCTTATTCCTGAAGAAAATGGAAGAAGCAAAATCATTCCAAAAATAAGAATCTCGAAGAATTCAAGAAGGCCAAACCACCCTCTTTCGATGGTGAAATAAAGAAGGGAGAGGAAGCGGAGGCCTGGCTGCTTGGACTAAAAAAGTATTTCAGAGTCCATGACTTCTTGGAAAACTTGAAGGCCTGAGTAGCCACTTTCAACCTGAATGGGAAGGCTTCCATTTGGTGGGAAGACGTTAAGAACGTAAAAGGGATTCATGAAGAAGACCTATCTTGGGAACGGTTTGAGAAATACTTCAGGAAGAAGTATCTGTCGGAAAAGTATTTCGACGAAAAGACTAAAGAATTCTATGAACTCAAGCTGGGGCAATTCACCATAGAGGAATATGTCAGCAGATTCCTCGAGTTGCTAAGGTACGTACCCTATATAAAAGTAGAAAAGGCAAAGGTGCAATGATTCATCAGTGGACTACCTAAGGACTATCAGAATAGTATTGAGTTCAACAAGCCAAAGACCCTAGAAGACACTATCCGAAAGGAAAGATATTGTTATGAACAACTTGGGCATCGGATAGAACCTCGTGAAGGCTGGAAGCAAAAGAATAGTTCGAGATTCCAGAAAAAGGGGTGTAAATCCCCAAGATTTAAAAACTATAAAAAGGACTCAAGGATGAGCTTCCCAACCCGAAGTGTACACCAGCAGAATTTTCCCTCCCAGAGCGGAAATAAACCTTTTGGATCTACCCCAGGAAATATTGATAACTCGAAGAAAGAACCCTTGAAATGTTGGGGTTGTGGAGAAGAACATCTACTGAGGGACTACCCACACCGACAAAAGAAAATTCAGAGAATTTACAACGTTCAAGAAGCTACCACCGTCAATGGCGTGGCCAGGAGCATGCCACAAATTTATGCAGCCCAGGATAATAAACAAGCTGACCACCAAGCTTGAGTGGTGGAGATGGAAGGTATTCTAATTGACCCTGGTTCAAATTTGAGTTATATAGCCCCTAAGGTTGTTGATAAGTGTAAATTACAGCCGCATAAACACGCCAAGCCATGGTTGGTACAGTTAGCCATCAACACCAAAAGAAAAGTAATGGAGGTCATGCCATCTTGCCAATTCACTATGGGTGAATTTCCCACCCAAGCAACCCTTAACATACTACCCCTAGGATTGTATGACCTGTTGATTGGTATGGACTGGCTAGCCACATATAAATCCAGACTGGACTATTACCATAAAACCTTAGAATGTGTAAGTGAAGAAGGAAGAAGGATAACCCTTCAAGGGATCCAAAAACCTGTCTCGGTGAGATGAACATCATCTCTTCAAATGAGAAAGTATTGCAGAAAGGGATGTCCACTATATGCGATACAGGTGTTGGAATCAATTGAAGATGACAAACCAAGCCTCGAAGACCACCCCATACTAAGAGAATATAGAGATGTATTTCTGGAATAGGTACCAGGTCTACCTCCGAGAAGGGACATTGACTTCTCGATAGAACTTGCACCAAGAGCAGTGCTAGTGTCTAGGACACCCTACAAGATGAGCACACATGAGCTAGTTGAGCTTAAACTACAACTAAAAGAAATGATGGACAAAGGCTATATCCAGCCCAGCGTGTCTCCATGGGGAGCACCAGTCCTATTTGTGAAAGAGAAATACGGTACCCTCTGACTATGCATAGATTATAGACAACTCAATAAGGTAACCATAAAGAACAAGTACCCCTTACCCAGGATCGATGACATGTTCGATCAATTGGGAGGTGCTTCCATCTTCTCAAATATTGACTTGAGATCTGGATACCATCAAGTCTGAATCAAGGGTGAAGACATCCACAAAACTGCCTTCAGGACGAGATATGGTCACTATGAGTTTGTGGTAGTACCA